>AJFK01000184.1:0-144738 GCA_000467715.1 Hysterium pulicare CBS 123377 | reverse complement strand
CACGTCCAGCCCATTGATGCCATTAAGGTCGTTTTCGTTGGGATCGTTTTGTTGGATCGTATCCTCCCCGTTTTCTACGTCTTGCTGATTGTCCGAACCTCCATTTTCTGCCACATCTGCAGGATTTTGTATAGACGAATTTAAAGAAGACCGTATAGCAGATTCATTACTCTTCTGCTGATTGGCTCGCAATTTCGATGCTGGAAGAGAGGGCCTCACGAATTGTGTCTTGTTATATGGCGAACCTGCAAGAGGAGCGTTGCGTAACGGCTGGGTCCCTAGTTCTGGAGATTCTATCTTCGGAAGCTCCTCGAAAGCTAGGTTGAGAGAGCTCTCGGCTCCCGTCTGAGAATCCTCGACATAGATTACCGAGGTGTGTGATCCAGACCTTCGTTGGCCATTACTTGTACGCCCTGTCCCTAAGCGATTGTTCCTGAATTGACTATTGCTGCTATCATCTGGCTCTCGTGAAGGGAGCGGCGTGTCGCTGTTAAAATCCTCACCTGGCACGCCATGTGAAAGTTCGTCCATCCGCTGTCTTTTGTTCGCTCCGAGTTGTTGGGCTTCCCTTAGCCTCTTTTGTGCGCCCACTGGCCGAAGCTTTGAAGCAAAAGGTATTGACATGTCGCGATCGATAAAGCCTTGAATGACCTTGATCTTGCGCATTTCCACCGATACGTCTTCGAATATGCCTCCAACTGTATCTGACACGTCCAAATCACAATCAAATGCATCTTGAATCTTTTTGATCGTAAAATATCTGGGGATATTCGGTCAGTATGTATATCGACAGCTACATGAGGATCAAAGTATGCGGACTTACTCGGCCTGTCGAGGAGTAAGATAGTTGCGTTTGTAGCGCTCCTCTATGAGCTCCCATACTTTCTCGAATTTGTGCCGTGGATCAATTTCAATCGCAAACCTCTTCGACGGCGGTGCTGCGACACGAGGACCTATGAATACGGCGGCATTTCTGTTGGGACCCTCGGTGAGAGGGAGTACCTCGACGATTAACCGCATGTTGATTTGCAGGGCCAAGATGCAGTAAACTGAATCAAGGCGAAATGATAGTAAGGATGCCGCAATCGCATAATGAGGTGGAGGAGTTTGATGGTGGTGGTAATTGATTTGGCGGGTGCGAAAAGTTCTGGCAAAAGTGGAGTGAAGGAGTGAAGCTTGAGCGGAGATTTTCCAAAGCTTAGATAGATCCGAAAGCTATCTAACGCTCCCCATAAAGTGGCCGGAACCGCTCGCTAGCCATGATCAATGGAATTTTAACATCTGATAATGACGTAGGAAGAAAGACCTCAACTCCATCTTATGTTCTTTCGTCTTGTCAACTGTGATCGACGCGCATATACACGTGAGTTCGTGTGTACGCGATTGGCGTCAAGGAAATGCGCTAAACCCCGCATGGTGTATTTACACTTCCAATTATCCCTCCAAGGAATTTCCTTCATGCACAACACCACATGTTACGCTCTTCTCAATTATGTTGGAATAGAGATAGGACATAAGACCTACGTTGGTCAGGCTTACCGCAGCGGAAGCATTTGTCTGCGTGATGCACAGATAAAAGTAGCCATGCCTACGGAGGTGAACGGGACATCTGAACGTTAGCAGAGGTAGGATTTAGGTCTTCATCCAAGCCTAGTATGCACACTCACCAGTAGTGAGCTCATTGCAGGAAGTGAGGCATGTGCCGGCCTACCTTACCGGCGCGGGAAAACCTCACCCCGCAAATATATTCCATAGACGTCAAAGTCCTCCCTGTCCCACAACCTAGGCATCCAACTCCTCCACAAAGCTTTCCAATGGCAGGCCCTATCAACAAGGAAAGAAAAGTATGTTTGTGCAAGCTCACTCAGTATCACTTAAGACTAATCCTAATTCCAGAAAGATACTTCACCGGTTAACCCTACAAGCTCTCTTCCAACCTCTGACGAATGGAAATTTCAACTGGAAGTGCTATGCAGTAAAGGTCCCAATGATGAGACCGTCAGCAAAGAAGCCTTACAGGAGCCTGTTCATACCTGTTCTTCTTCCGGGATGCTAGATGACCGGGGGGTCAATATCGCCGATGAACAAATGAAAGAAAATGGCGCATCGAGAGCGAATATCAAACAGATGCATGATCTTTTCCTGTCGGAGATAATCAATAAACAGTCCACGTTTGTTGCGGACTATCTAGACTCGGGTCAGAAGGTTCAGGTCGCCATCTCTGCCATCATCGCAGCCAGCAATCGGCTCTTTGGCAGGAATTTCGATCATGAAATATTATATAGCCTGGTCCATGGATTTGAACGGCTGCGCAACAATTACACTCAGGATTTAGGCCGTCTTAACTTAGGAGCATCCAGTACGACCCAGCTTGCCTCAGCAAGGATTCGTGCACTTACTTCACAGCCGGAAAGGTAAAGCGCAGACAAAGCAGATTGGGATGTTGATTCAAGTCTAATTGACAGGCTTTCCCCAGCAGCCTACGATCTTTTTGCTTTTCACGCCTTGCCAACAGTCCAGCGTGACCTCGGTTGTGAAGCAACTTATGAACGCATTCAGAGAGAGATTATGAAGAGATGGGAAGGCCTATCAAAAACAAACCGCAGTTGTTGGAAGGATAGTCATCGCAGTCTGCAGAATGGTGACCCCACTATGCTTATGCAGGAACAGGATGTCTCGCACGATCAAAACGCAATGCGTGATGCACCAACTCCGGCTATTACAGTTGCATGCAGAGCAAGTAGTGTACGAACTACTAAACCCCAAGATCGTGGGCCAGGTGTCTCCACAGTGTCGAAACAAGCGCTAAAGTCTGGCTCATCTGGTCGATTTGCACCTAGTTCCGAGAGTTTCAATCTTTTGAAGCAACAGACTGAGGGGCTAATCGAACCACTAGGTCCTTCACTCTTAGACGGAGATCTTGGACATTTCAATGTTCCTGGAAACACCGAGCTTGGCCTGGCCACTGTTATCACTGCAACACATCGTATGAATGGGAACACGAACGAGCTCGACCAGGGCAGCGTTGGCCAGGTTATACATGCGATCAAGAGTCTGTGTGATGGGACGCCCGGACATCCATCCGTGAGGAATCCAGCAAAGCCGGAGAGTGGGAGCTTGACAGCTCATCTTGCTATATGGCTTCAAACCGTCCCGGATACTTGACCAATGTTAGGACCCCAAATATGCTTGCCAGACCTCAAGCTCCTACTACCCGCAGTCAGGTAAAGTCAGGACAGAACACTTCACACAGCGGTACGGACTTAGGAACATCTAAGGAGGCGTCTCTGGGTTGTTCACATGAGCCTATACATACGAGCGATCGAGCTGAAGCGAATACTTCGCCATCTCACCATTTCGAAACATCCAAAAGTCCTTGTGTTGATCTTCTGTACGGGATCGACTCCGTTCTTTCACCGGGGAGCGAAGTCATCGTTTCTTTGCTTGTATGTGGCTTGGTGCTACGTTGGGGAGCTTGGTAAGTTGCCTGATAAATCTACGAAAACTACTAACCTGCGTTAAAGACTTCTTCCTAACAGCCCGAACTCATAAGTGTACGATCGTGACGTACAATCATGTGGCAGTCAGAGAGAGCCTTCGAGAAGTGTTTCGATATAACGCATAGCCTACTGAGTTAGGTGTACGGTACCGCATTGATGCGTACCTACGACCTCTGATAGCGGCGAATGTCCAATGTTTTGAGGAACTACGCGGTTGTTCTTTCATATTCGCTAATATGATGCAAGTGAGTATCCCTGTCATGGTTTTGAACGATTGCTTATCTTGAAAGCAAAATATGACCATGCTGCTAGTGCTTTGCCCTGGGTACGAGGTAGCCGACTACGCCGAGGAAAATTTTTCCAAGATAGTGGATACAATTTCTAAGTATCTTATAAGCAAGGAGACAATTGTAAATATTACAAGCCCGCTCGATTCCCATCCAAACAAACCTAACGAACCACAGTCGAACTTAAGTACCATCTTACAAACCCAGATTTCCAAAACAGGAAACCGAAGAATCTGGTCAATCGATTGAAGGATGTTGGTTTGAGTATGGGTGGCAAGGTACAGTGGAAGTTGGAATTGACTTTGCGGTACTTTGTACTGGAAAACAAGTCTTGTTTCCCAGAGCTGTGTGATTCGGAGCTGGTGAAGGAGTGGACGAAGTTGACGGGGGGAACTTGGTAAAGCGTGTTGAAATCATGCAACGGAACGTAATTGATTGTGCTGTACGCGAAGTGGTATGGTATCAGATATTCAAAGATATCATCTTACAGCTAATTCGAGGAGGATTTCGAAGGGTCGACCACTTTAGTCTAGGTATATACACCCTAGGAATGAATAAAATTATACTGGTGTAGTGCGTCTTGAGATTGTTGATTGAAGGGATTTTGAATTGAACCTAAGCCTGCTATTTCATGATGGTGGAAATGAGGCAATACTACGCCTTTCCTATAAGAAACAACCAGTCGTATGCAGGTACCAGACTTCATATGAGCACATCTCCATGACCACGCTTCTGCCACTGAACACTCCCCACAGCTTTCTATCTCAGTCTCCTGGCTTCACGTTCGGATTCGAGTAAGCAGAGGATGTCATTTTCGCGGACTGCCAAGATACGTTAGCCATAACTTCTTCCTCGAAGGCTTCCGTGCTCCTCAAATATATTCGTACCTGGTCCCTTAACATTTCTGATAATGCTTCGGGTTGTGTCGTCCATAAACTCGACGCGAACCTGTGTAACACCACCACGGGAGCCTATTGCCTGTCAGATTTATTGTCCTTCTCTATTCCCTTTCCTTGTTTTTTATCTCATCGTCGAGGGAACTGCCACGTACCGGTACGGCCGAGAACTACGAAAAGCATTAGTAGAGTACCTTTGCAAAATGCTATGCGAATTTACATACCACGAGTGACCTTGACGAGCTTGACTGGGACCTTAGCGGCGGCATCCATATTTGCGATCTGCTGTCGTTAGCCAAACATCCTCCCCAGAGAGTCAAGAAACCAACGTTTGATTGAGATCAGACTGAATCTGTCTTGACGATTGATTGTATTATCGGGGTCGCAAGGGTGGTCGTGGAGGCGTAGAGGTCGAAGTTGGGCTGCGCAGTGGTCTCTCACTAAATTCGATGATGTTGTGCGGTTGAGGCTCCGGAAGCGAATTTTTCTGCCGGCTTTCTACCACACCGCCCTGCCAAGCCGAATTCAGGACCACCACCGCGTGCCCCGCGCCACGGAGCACCAGCGCTCGTCTGATTGGCAATGTCATTTTTTGTCCGCATATCGGAAGCACAAACCCTGAACAAACACCAACACCATCGATGTAGTAATACAGACCTGTAAGCCTTTTTCTCTGCATATTTACCACCCAATCGCTACTTTGATCTCTTCGGTCCCTATTCACTAAAGCCGAGAACACGTGGGGAAAATACTTCCTTTGACTCACCCGCTTTCAGACGTCAATGAACACACGATCCTTGGCACCCAATTGCATTTCTCTATAACAAACCCTACCACTATACTCTACTACTGCACCTATACATTACTACTGCGGCACTTGCGCTTTGTCTAGAGCTAGCTACATTCACAATCAATTGACCCAATAAGGCCCAATTACGTGGACTGGATTTGACCACGCGGAAGGAGAAAGACAAGGTGCAGTACGCACCTTTCCGTAGTTTGTAGTGTACCTGCGATTGCGTGAGGGGTTCACAAATTGCGACAGACATTCAAGAAGGATGGATCTGGTGAATTCGTAAGACTCACTTGCATTCTTCTTACACTTCTCAATATGACTGTCACCAATGGCATTACCCTTGATAGAAGGCTGTCTCGCTCTCTACCTACCCTGACTGACATTATTGGGACCAGTCTGAATGACCGATTGCTCTTCGCCGTACCAAAGAGTTAGTATTCCCTTCTGCATTATCAGTGTCATTCGGGCGAATACTTTGCAAAGTCGAAACGCTCACAACTATCTCCAAACAGAGGGCCGCCTCCACCAATCCTGCCTTGACCTTCTCTCCGGCTCAGACATCCAATTCCACCGCCACTCACGCCTCGACATCGCCCTCGTCAAGAACCTCCCCCTCGCCCTAATCTTCCTCCCCGCAGCAGACATCCCCACATTCGTTGGCGAAGGTCGAGTAGACCTAGGCATCACAGGCCGTGACCAAGTCGCAGAACACGAAGTGCTGTCCCCACCCACAGCCACAAGCGGCGTCGAAGAAGTCTTAGATCTCGATTTTGGCAAGTGTACGCTGCAGGTGCAGGTGCCGCTGAAGGGAGAGCTTCAGAGACCAGAGGATCTAATCGGGAAGAATGTCGTCACAAGTTTTACAAATTTGACGGACCAGTATTTCAGGAAATTGGAGAGTCAAGCTGGGAATGCACTGCTGAATGGGGATGCAGAGACGAAGCCAAAATTGCAGACTAAGATAAAATATGTGGGAGGCAGTGTAGAGGCTGCGTGTGCATTGGGTGTTGCGGATGGGATTGTGGATCTTGTAGGTCAGTATACTTCATTCATCTCATCTACGAACTAGGGGTTTAACGACGTGCCTCTAGAATCCGGAGAGACGATGCGAGCAGCAGGTCTAAAAGCCATCTCAACCGTCGTAACCTCAAGCGCCATCCTCATCAAATCAAAGCACCCCTCAGACCCCAAACTCGTCGACCTCATCGCAAACAGAATCCGCGGTGTAATAAGTAAGTCCTGACCTTTGCTCCTCCTTCTCCAAGTTTCCCATATCTAAATCCCTCTCCACCAGCGGCCCAACGCTACGTCCTCTGCACATACAACATCGAACGGCCCAAGCTCGAAGCCGCCTGCAAAATCACCCCTGGGAAACGCGCCCCGACCATCAATGCTCTAGACGAAGAAGGATGGGTTGCCGTCCAGGCTATGGTCGAGCGAAAACGTATCGCTATTGCCATGGATGAGTTGACAGCTATGGGCGCTTGCGATATTTTGGTTCTGAAAATTGAGAATTCGAGGACGATATGAGTGCTAGATTAGGTGGTGATATGGATTGAAGAAAAGAATAAGGGTGTCTTGGGGATTGGGCGGCATCTTGGGTGGCATCGTGGGCGTCCTAATAAATCTGATTGAGGCCAAAGTAGCGAACTGGATTTAACCCCGTTTCCCCAAGCCCGATCGTGCTCTGTAGAGCGACCACAAAGCCATATACAGGGTTTCCCACATAATAGAAAACAGGAGGTTATTTTAGGCTTCAAATATATGGGTGGAGGTTTTGGTGACTGGTTGAATGGGTGGATTTGTGGCTTTCTTATTATCTATATAATAGAAAAGAGACTTTAATTTAATTTATTTCTTTACTACTCTAAACTAGACTTATAATATTTACTTTCTTCCAGTTTTCTTAAAGCTTACTAAGAGCACTTTAAATGCTGTTACAAAACTTAAATTAAAGGGGTATCCTTAAGTAACCACTGCAGCATAAATGAAGAGAACCTCAACAGTTACAATAAGTAGATTGCTAAACCTCTATTAAGTAGGAAAAAAAATTTTAAAAAAAAATTCTCTATTACTATTAATTAGACTCTTGACTTTTACTTTCTTTTGAGTTCTCATACTACGCCCATTGAGCTTTATATACTGTCACAGAGCCCCAAGTTGAGTAGGTCCCACTCAACAAACTGATTTGAATACATGTAACAAACTAGAAAATGATTCTTGATCTAGAGGGAACCCTGAGCCTTGCGGTGGGTGCACCTATCTACCTGATATTCTAGGAACTCCTTGATACCGGAACACCGTCCAAGGCCACCAACACAAGACAACATGACTTACCTGTTCGTCAGATGGCTCACCTAGATATAGGATAAGGTCGCCAAAATACAACACCTCGGTTACACCACCACAACACCGCAACACCCTCAACCTCATTCTCATCTTCACGCCGCCGCCGCCTGTCCCTGCCCCTGCTGCCCTCCCCCTTGCGTCCCCTGCCCCAGCAACCTCTCCAAATCCCCCAACCCCGCCGCACCACCCCTCCTCTTCCCCTTCCTAACCTCGCGTTCCGCAAAAGCGAGTCCCATAAGCTTTCTCTTATCCTCCTGGATCCTCAGCACGTTCTCCTCAACACTACCCTCCATGACAAGTCTGAAAACCGTAGTTTCCCGCTTCTGACCCAGACGATGCACTCTATCCACAGCCTGGTCTTCGATGGCGGGCGCCCACCAGCTGTCGGCGAGGATGACTTGGTTCGCGGCTACGAGGTTGAGGCCGACGCTGCAGACGGAGAGGGAGGCGAGCAGGATTGTGGTTTTGGGGTCGGAGTCGAGGAGGTCGAGGGCTGAGTCGCGGAGGGGCGCGGACATGGAGCCATCGATGCGGGTGTAGGTCATGCCCGCCGCTTCTAGATGAGGTTGAAGGAGATCCAAGAAGGAGGTCCATTGCGAGAAGATGACTGTCTTGTTTCCCTTTGTTGGGTCTTTGGAACTGGCTTTTAGGATGGACATCAAGGCCTCGACTTTCGAACTGCTTTCTCTCTCTAGGACTTCCTTGTCTTGGAGTTCTTCTTGGGTAGGTGGAGGACGAGGGCCTGTTTCTTTGGCTGGTTTGACGGTTGTGGTGGCTAGAGAATCGAGTTCGGCGCGGCACATGGGACATTTATGTTGGGTGTCTATTACGCGCTCGATGCAGGCGGTGCAGAATATGTGTGCGCAGCGGGTGATTACCGGCTCGTTCAGTACCTCTAAACAGACTGGACAGTCGTCTTGGGAGTCAATTGAGAGTTGGAGCATTTGTTGCAAGGCGGCTTTGTTTTCATCCGTCAGATCTACGACACCTTCTTCTTCGAGCTGCTTCATGATCGTATCGAGGCGTTCTTGTCCTACAAGTTTCCAGTGGTTGCATAGTTGACGCATGCGAAGCAAGACTTCGAGCAAATGGCGGTAGGCTGTGGACGCATTACCTGAGCCCTTGCCCATAACGTTCTTTCTGTAAGTATCTAATGTTCCCTTTGCTTGTGCTTCTAGGGCATCATACTTCTCCTTCTCGTGAGGAAGAAAGTTGATGCGGTGCACATACTCTGAAAGCTCAGGGAGTCGGAGATCAATAAAGGACATTTCTTTCTTACGACGCAGACAGATGCCGCGCATGAGGAGTTGCAAGACGTTATTACCGCGCTCGTCACCTTGATTGACGGGCCTGATGACGGCGGAATGGAAGAGCTCGAAGTTGTCGACACCACCAGATAGGCGAAGGAATCTGACAAGCGAGTATAGGTCTTTGAGGTTGTTGATGATTGGTGTGCCAGTGAGAGCCCATCTTGACTGAGCGAGGAGATTGGTCACTGCAATGGCGCGTTTGGATTTAGGGTTCCGGATATTGTGACCTTCGTCTAGGACAACACGCCGCCAGGTGAGAGAAAAGGCACTGTCGTTGTTAGCTTTGGGGTTAGAATGGGCCAGAGAGGATACATACCCATCCTTTCTCGGCGCAGTAGGGTTCTTTTTTGAGTGCCATTCCGACGACACAGTATCATAAGTGCTGATGACCACATCATAGTTTTCAATCTCCTTGGGATTGATTGGGCGTTTCCGAGTCCCATGATAGAACATGACTCGCAAGGCATACCTCTCCTGTATGTGCTTCTTCATCTACAAATGGACGAGAGGTAAGCGCATGTCACATTAATTTCATAGGAGTGACATACCTGAGTAGACCAGTTACTCATGACGCTCACCGGCGCCAAAATGAGTGTCGCTCCGCAGACATCTTTAGCGTTACGACCGATTGCCCTATCCGCCAGGATTAGAGAGATCACTTGGATGGTTTTGCCCAAGCCCATGTCATCAGCAAGAATGCCGCCACTTGCAAGCTCCGGATTCTTCATAGAAAACATTGTGGCCATGTTTGTATAAATGTTGGCCATCTTAGGATGTGGCTGCCAAAGTTGCACGACGTCCTTCGTGCCAGCTGCGGGAAGTTGAGGACTCTCCTTATCAAGCATCCACTGAAGGCCTTGCAGTTGGAAGGGATGCAAATCAGTGAGAAGACCTTCGGGTTGGGCTGCCTTTGGCATTTTGGCCTGTAACATCATTAACATATAGCGCAGATAGTTCGAGCATGTCTCAGCTATACTCACCAGGTCTTCCTCCTTGACTCCAAATTGTTCAACAGCCTGTTCGGCATTCCTCGGATTGAAGCGTTCGCTGCCCGCGACAATGTCGTCCAGGCTCTGAAGCCCGAGGCCTTGCGATAAGCCTTGGGAGCGTTAGCTTAATTGCCCGTCAACCTTCAATGCAACACTTACCACCAGCATACTCTCCCATGGCATTCTCCCACTGCTGTCCAGGGCCCATGCTTACAACGGCGCCTCCATTCTTCTTAGCCATCTTCGCAGCCTTCGCGGCCTGGGCCATCATCTTCTGCCTCTCTTTCTCCGCCTGCTCTTGTTTCCTCTTCCTATCCATCGCGTGACCAACAGGTAACCTGTCATTTCTCATCTGGTTCACAAGATTGTTCCTAGCCACAGGTTCATTCGTCCCATACAGTCTTAGCTCAATCGGACATTCAAAAGCACCCTTGTGGCCAGTGATATATCCTTCAAGCACTATGCTGCGATTGTCCATATATTTCGCCAACTTCTCGGCAACGCCTCTAGGTATATGACCAATTTGCGCACGTTGCACATTTTGGACTTGGATGGCGTTTGAATCGTGCATGTTTTGTGGTTCGCGGCGCAACACGATCATTTCTCCCAAGGTCGCGACGCCGTTGTAATAACGCACCCCGACTATCTTAGTAGGCATGATGCCGTACAGGTCGTATTGAAATTCCGCCTCATTGTAGTTTTGCGAGGCGTCAGGGGCTTCATCAGAACCATCCTCTTCTTCGTCATCAATGGCATACGGATTTGCCTGAGATGAGCCTGGAACTAAACTAGAAGGGAGTAGAGACGAATTGTTGCTAGCGACGCGAGGTTGCTTTGGTGGGCGTGGTTGCGATGAGGCTTGGGACCAAGCTTGTGATGAGCTTGAGAAAGGAGTTTGTGATGAGGGTTGCGATGAGTAGTGGGCTGGTTCATCGCCAGTGAGATCAATTTGTTCAGCAGCTCTCTTCCGAGGCCCCCGGGGAGCCATGTTGAAAGGTAGCTCTTAAGTTCCAAGGTTGCTGGGCGAAAGTGATGGATGGGAGTTGGGATGGCCTGGCTTAAGGTTTGGAGATATATCGGCGGGTGCAATTGGGGACGGACGCCACCTGCAGTGTTCTGTGCATAGAACGCGCTAGTCCGCGCTTCCACGTGATTCCGACAAGGCTGAACTTCCAAAGCACGAGACTTGAGCGTCAAGGATAAAAGGATTCTATTCGTATTCGTGTCTAGGGAGAACGATCTAGTCTAAAGTCTTTCACTTTTCACCATGCACAAAAGAGGCGTATGCACAGTCCACCGCGCCAATTCCAGCTATCTCCATGCATGAAGGGGTATGCACAAGAACGTAACGTCATCACTTCTGGCAACAAACCTTACTCTTCGTCGTCGTCCTCTTCCAATTCATAATCAAGAGCATCTTGGAATAGATCGATGATGCATCCAGCAGACCATGATTGGGTTGGGCACTGGTTGGACAAGTTAGCAATGGCACAATGTCTTCGGTAGGCGGAAGCCGGCTTACTGAATCACCACAGAACGAGCCATCCTTATTCGTAAGCTCTGTCAAGCCTGCCCACGGGCTCTCCTGAATAGCCTTGATACAGCCTGCCAATCTACGCGTAATTTGTTGGTAACTCTCAACTCGTTCCGCTGGAGTCTTGCGTCTCATGAGATCGAACTTGAGTAGAGCGCGACAGAAGTAACCGGTGGGCCACAGCCACTCCGGTCCTTGATGATAGTTCCTGCCTTTGGAGGTATGGAAGTCCGTCGAGTCTTCGCTGTTAATGTAGTATCCTCGGTAGTTGTAGTCCGACGGATCGAGCGTCTTCATTCCTTGAGGTCCAAGCAGAACCTTGTCTGCCATCGATAATGCGTAGAGAGCATGTTCAGGATCAAAGAGATCGGGCGCAACTGTCATGGCAATCGGGAAGTTCGGTCGAAGCTGATAGTCCTCATACTCTTTACCAGATCGGTACAGATCCTTGTAGATGCCTCTTCGATTCACGATCTTGGAGTTGACGTCGTAGTTCTGATCCTCCTCCAGATCGAGTGGAACGTAGTAGCATCGTTCGAAGTTGTCTTGGATCTTTTGAGCCCAGTCCTTGAAGCTGATAACCTTCGTGCTGCCATCCACGCTAACGCCGTCATACTTGTAGTAGCCGTCCGCACGCAATTCATCTACCCATTTGAGAGTGCTGTAGAGCATGCCAGTGATCTCGACAGCAGCACCATCTCTTGGAGTACCGGGGACTCCCTTGCTGCCAGCCTTTTCGCTTTCACCCATCTTGTCCATCCAGGTACCGCAATTGTGTTGGTTTCCACCGAACACCATGCCAGTGTCCCAGTCTGTCCAGATTTTTAGATTGAATCCTTCTGATTTCATTTGGCTGTCTATGTTAGGTCCAGCATCGTACTCTCGGAAATCCATTCCTGATGCATGCCGTTGCAAAGCTTCCTGAATGATGTCCTCAATGGTTGACGTCTTGGAGTACGCTCGTTTGTCGTTATAGGGAAACCATGTGTCATCGTACGGAAGGAATCGTCGCTTCACCTTATCCTGAAGGATATCCAAACCATTAGGAACAAGTTTGGTGTAGTCCTGGATGTTCTGCAGGAAGAACCAGATAGAATCCCTGGAATTGTATCGCGGAAGCTTTCCTTGACTCAGCAGATTGGGGATCATGCCGTGTTTGAGGACGCTGGCAAATGCGAGAATGTGTTCTTTGGCATTGGCATATCGGCCAGTACACATGAGCAAACCACGTGCGGAAATGCAGATGTCACGACCCCAGCACCGGGCCCAGTCGTTGGCAAAATGAGGGAGACCAGCTGCCATGCTGGGTACACTCTTCTCAGGCCAGAGAGATGCACTGTTCATGTACCCTGTGACTTGTGTGCTAACAAGAGCTAGACTACGAAGGAATTTCTGACCGCCGCGAATGTTATCGTTCATCAACTCCATGCTGCGATCCACGGCGGCATTGTAGGCGGTCTGCACAACCATAGCAAAATATCGGGGGAGTAGAAAACTGGGCACTTTTCGGATAGCATCAAATCGTTCCTGAAGCCATTTGGCGGGTCCCTGAACGCGATGGAATTTCCTCTTTTCTGAGATCCTTTCCAACCTTCCAACGCAGTAGTCTAAAGCCCACTGTCCATCTCGGAGATGTTGGCAAAGAGGGTGTCCCAAATTGTTCTCATTGACAACGTCGCGCAGAACGCTCCACCAGCCTTGCAAGCCAGCATAGACAAGAGTGCCATGACCTGGAACGTCGTAAGTTCCATCTTTCCCGTCGGTCGCATCTCTTTCCTCGGGTTCGCATCTATAGAGGATGTAGTTCAGATCTGCGAGGCCAACATCGCTAAATGCAGCTCGGGCACCACTGGTGATGAATTTATCGAGACCATCAGCATGCTCGGCGCTAGGTATCCAAGTTTCGAAAAGAGCAATGCTACCGGGAGGGAACTTCTCTGGAATTGTGATGGTGGTTGAATCGCCTGCAGATTCGATCATGATATCGTGTAGCTCCTTAGTATGGCTCGGAAGACCGCGGAGAGTTGTTTTGTCATTGACAACTGCATCCTTGGTAGCGTCGCTTGTATCGACCTCAAGCGTCCAACTTCCAATGAGTTTGGCTTTCGTACCAGGCAGATGAGTGGGACCAAACCCCCCGTTGCCATTGCCGTAACCGGGAAAGGCGGTGTGCGCAATTAGGAAGTATCCTTTTCTTGAGTGAGGGTCAACGCGGTGTACCGTAATGTACTCTTGATCATGATGAATAAAGGTCTCGTCGTATTCATCCTTGCCCATCAGCACGTGAATCTGATTGAGAATCTTCTTGATACCCCCGATACCACCTTCTCCAGCCTGGGCCTTGACCGGACCTCCAGTTGAAGAGGTAGAGGAGTAGAGTCGCTTTTCATGAACAAGCTCAATGAGTCTGGGATAGACCTCATCATACCCCATCACGCTACCCGTTGCACATGCACACATAGCGACCAATGCAGCGTTGGGGAGAGTGTCTCGAGCATCACGTTTTTGTGCCGGCGTCTCATTATCGTGAGTGCAGTCCATGAAAAGAGCGTGAACAGGACTCCGCTTGATTTTGCGAATAACTTCATGTCTCCCAGGGTCACCGCCAGATCCTGCCGATTGATCTGCATTCATGACTTCGTCGGTCTCGAAACTTCCAATGGGGATTCCGCCGTGACGGTGAACGAGCCTGCTCATCTCCTGGGTGCTCCAAGCTTGCATGGCTTCTCGGATCAATGCACAAATGCCAAGTCGCATGACAAACTTGAAGTCCATCTCTTCAGATCCGGAGAAGAGTTCGGCCGCCACGAAGATGTTTGGATTGACTGATCTGGCTTGATCTAACATGTATTCGGCAAGATGAATTGGAGTGGAATGACAATTATCGATGCGGAAGCCGTGGAAATACTTTGCCATTAGCTTCGTGTATTTAGCCATATGCTCCCAAAGGTAGGGGTTATCCTGTGGTCCGTCACCGTAACGGAGCTTGACACAATCGCCCCATACAATGACCTCTCGTCGTAGGTACGCGCGAGATTTCCAACCAGCATTGTCTCTCATTGCATCTGCTGCCCAAACCCAACCATTATTGACCAATGCGAGGGCTTCAGGGTTGTGCTTCTTAGTGATGTCATTAAGAGGTAGCCTTGTGAAGTAGGACTCGATCAGAGGATTTGCTTCGGTAATCTCTCCCAACTTTGGGCCGTGGTCGTCGAGCCGGCAGTACTTGATGCGGTTGAACAGCTGTTCCATGATCTCCGCGGCGTCGGCATCGTACTCCCGGTAGAACTGGAGGTTGACTTCTTCCAAGATACGATAAATGGCTCCGTGAGCAGCTCTTTCGTCAGGAGTACTGCTAGTCCTCGTATCATAACGACCGAACAACGCACTGAGCAGACCCGCGCCGACCATAGGATCCATCCGACGGCGATACCTCTCACCAAGTCGATCACCGCCTAGTAGAGCATGTTCGACACACCAGTCTGCTTTCTTCTTCAGTGGCCATGCTTTGACTTCTTCGAGACCTCGAACGCCCAGAGTACCAAATCCGTTATCCGGAAAGACTGCCTGGCCTTCGACCCAAGCTTTAACGGTGGCTACCGTGTCCTTCTCCACGTCTAGGACGTAGTACTCCCAAAGTCGGCAACCGCCAAGTACCCGAGTCTTGACGCCATCCATGATCTTCAGTAGGTCGTCCACGGAGTTGATTGATGTAGGCAATCCAAGAGCTCGAAGATCTTTGCTGTACTTGACAAGCGCTGTGTCAAGCTCGTATGCAGATCTCAGCCATGGTGCCGTTTCAACGTTGTACCCTGCCTCTGGATGATACTGAAGCCACTTGCTGTTGTTGGCCGTATGATTCCACACAACGTCAGTCATGGCGAGCATGTTGAACTCCTGTTCCATCTTTTTCACCATCCGCGCAACATCTTTCTCGCCGTTGGGGAAAGAAGCATTGTCAAATTGATGCTGATCGTATATGCTGTACGGGGAATTCGACTCGCCCCGCATCATTAATGGAGTGAAGTGGATCATGTTGTAATTTCTCTGGCTGATACCCCGCAAGTGGTTGTCCCAATCTGTTGGATATTGACCCATGAACTTGGAAAGGATGGAGAATACAATAAGCGAATCAATTGGCACATGTGAGCCTTGCAGGGACAACTTAGGGCAGACATCGATGTAGTAGGTAGGTGTTCTTGTGGGTTTCGGAGAAGGCACGTCATAGGATGAGAAGTCAGGCAGTGGCGTGTATGTAGTGTAGAAGGCGAAGGCTCCGGCCTGGTGGATTGGGACATCAATCTCCGTGCGGCCATTGAAGTCTGGAGTGAGTCTAATTGAGGCGGTTAGTAACGGGTGTGGGCCAGTGACGAACAGCAACTGACTTGTATTCTTTGTATTTGGCCCGCTGGAACTCCTCGCCCTTCGCTGGAATATTCACCCAGAGGCTGCCATGCCGGCATATCGAACTGGCGCCCTCGATCTGGAATCGGACAACATATGCCGGATCTGCTGGAGGTGGAAGGTAGATATATGTGCCAGGGACATCCGGTGCTCCACCATCAGTCAATGGCAGCAGGTAAACAGCCTGGTTGGAGGGTCGCTTCGCTGCAGTCATTGTGCCTGTGAAAAATCGTGCGAGGAAATGAATATTGCTGGTTGAGGATGATGCGACGTAGTAATTCGTAAACTCAATTGAAGTGGGCGAAAAATCAGAGGTGTAATGATGGAGGTGTTGAGGAGCAATAGGATGATGGTTAGGAAAGGAAGAAAGCTCTCGGGAGGGCGAAGCAAGATGTGTTTTTGAGGTGGATGAGAGTGCAGAAGGAGGCACCACTGCCCTTACCCAGGTCAATTGGGGGAAGGAAGCAGAGGGGGTCGCAGGGCAAGGCCAGCATTCACGATAGCTGCAAAGCCTTCCAATTGCCCATGCTGCTGGCAACCGCTGGTTCACCACTTCCCTGTCAGCACGGAGCGAATTGCAGTGTGGTGCGCGGGGACTAGCAGCTGCGCCCCGACGTCATCGCCAGGGGGATTGGCAAGAGTTTTGGATGAACAGGCGGTGTGGTGCCCTGATCAACCATCGATCCCGAGCCATGCCCTGCGAAGCACTATTTCTGGCATGACATCTGGCCAATTCTCCGATTGCCATGCCACAGCTGCCGGAACATAGATCTTCCACTGATGCTCACGCATCTCATGACATGCAGAATTAAGTACCTTCTTGCTACTATTCAAGAGCACTGAAGAGTGCTACCTGCATTGCATCCATCCTCTCCACCGCCTAATAATAATCTTACAGGTTTGGCTCCCATTAAAACCAACATCCGGCTTAGTAAACACCGAAAGTGGCGCCCCCTTTCTCCAAGCTCTCGGACTACTAGATCATGCGGAACAAAACGAGCATGCAATCACAACGCTAACTGGGAATTCAAAACTTCCCCTGTGGCATCAATACCCGCCAAGAAAAGGATACTCTAGCTGATACGATCGCCCAAAAGGGTTGGTGAAAGGGTATCGAGATGTAGTGACCAGAAGAGGACATAAAACATAAACCTGACATGCAAAAAGAGTTCAACATCAAACAAATTCTTTTCTCAAAACCCCTCCGAGGCATGCCCATCCAAAAGCATTCCAAATAAATGTCTTCATATCCTGTCCGCTCCATTTGCTCAGTAGAACTTGACCGAGAATGGCGAGCTCGGCGGCTGGGCCAAATCGATCCTGTAGCTATTATTCTCGGATCCGAGACGAGCATGCTTCGCTTGAGTGGGCGTGGCACTATTGTCTTCGTCTTCAGATGCTCGTTCGACCATCACTGGCGGTGCACGACTTTGTTGGTCATGTTGGGCACTAAACTTCGTCATGGACCCTTTACTGCTTTCCGAAGACGATATGGCTCGTTCGTCTAGACGATCGTCTCCTCCAAAACTCGCTTCTCTGAGTGAGCTAGCTGTTGTGGATACACTCGCTGGTTTGTTCGGGCCATTTCGACTTGCAGGTTGCTGCGGCGGACCCATTGTGTCTGACTTCAACAACTTCAGTTCTTCCGTCAGATGCTCCTTCTCTGTCCAGCAGCCCTGCCAGCAATTCCTCCAGTCCAGTATAAGAAACTGAAAACAGAAGGGCTCGATCTTCATGCATGGCTGAAAGCAGACGCAAAGATTATGATAATTCATCTTGTTGAGTTCCGAACAGGAATGGAGAAGGCTAATATGGCAAGTGATCGCGAATAGGAGATAGTAGTTATACGGAGGTAACTTGGAGAGCTCATCCTTAAGCATTTGAGGTGTCGACTTGGCTCCTTGGCACTCTTGTTGGATACGGGCTTGTGTAGCCTTGGGGAAAATCTCATCCGGAAGCTCGCGGAGCCAGGCCTTGAACATGGAGCCTATTATGTTGATGTCATACAGCTCTGGCTCTTCAAAAAGGTCTATATCGAGCTCTGTGCAGTCAGGGTTAGAAAATATGACAGAACAATAGTCAGAGTGTACTCACCTTGATCAAACCGCTGTTGCCAATGTTTGATCTCTTTCTCTGCTCCAGGTATACGATACAGGCCTTCTTCTTCGCAACCTTTCATATTGAGGTAACTATGGCAGGATTTTTTAGCATAGAAATGCATCTCAGGTTGCAACCAACTCACTCAATGCATCTCCAGGGTAACGCCGGCATCCAGAACTCAGTCTTATCCTTAGATGCCTCAAGGCGTTTAGATATTCTCGTTTTGCGTGTTTGGTCAACGAGACCAAGATTGATCACCTTGAATTCGTAAGGGGTGTTAGGTAAATGCGTGGAAGACTCCTTGTCGTGAGCACTGCCACTTCGACCAAGTTTTCCGAACACTCCTTTTCTTGCTGTTTCCATCTTTTCGCCCATCTTTCGGGATGCAGACCCAATGCTGGACATAAATGTTCCCCGATTTTCAAGGGATGAAGCAAGGGACGTCTGCTCAGCTCGATCCCTACGTGGGACTCGATCGTCTTCCGAGTGCGGTCCATCCTGACGATCTGCCGAGTGGTTTCGCATCTTCCCGAGGCTCATGTTCTGTCGCCAAGATTGCCCCTTTTCTAATGGAGCTGTCTTAAGCCCTCCGGTCTCGCCATTACTCTTCCAGGACGATGACGCCGATTCAGGAAGATTTTTTGGTAGATTTCCCCTCAGCTTTGGACGACCACCTGTTCCATCATCTGCCTTTACGGACCTAGTGCGGGCAAGGAGACCTGGCATCTTGTGTTTGGTGGCGCTTTGTTTAGAACCGTTTAAATTGGTATTGATATGGGGAACGCTATTCGACTTAAGCGATCCTCCGTTGGTGCGTTCAGAGTCATCCAGTTCTGAGTTCGCATCCGGGTGGCCATCGTCCAACGCTCGGGCCAGTTCAGGTGTTGAGCCTGGGGAGCGTCCGTTCGCGTATATAGAACTGTTTGATGGTTTGGACTGTTGCTCCGAGACCTGTCGAATAGAGCTATCCGGGGTATTAATGCGGGGAGACGATTTCGAGGCCTGAAAGTTCGACCATATATTTCTAGACGATTCTTTCTTATGTTGTGGTGATGAAGGGGAATCAGGACCCTGTGGTAAGGCCGCTACTGGAGTTTGTGCCTCAGAATCGGTCGATCCGATACTAACCTGAGTGACATTGCCGCCATTCCACTGAGGGGAACGAGGACTTCGAGGGCTAAGAGCTTGGTTGCCGCGCGATTCCTTCGTCCGAATTGGAAGTTTCCCCAGCGAAAGTGAGGATGACTTCGGCATCTTCCTAATTTTCTTCCGAGGTACGTCCCTGGAAAAAATTGGCTAGTAGAAGAAATCAGCAATCAGACAGTGTCCAGTATCCACGCTACGTCTCGGTCTTGCACAAGTGCGCTTGACCCCCAAAGCTTGTCCGGGCTAATGTGCCTGCGGTATTGGTTGTCGAGAATGGGTACACACCTCAGGAGAGCTATCCAACAGTAGGGCGTGGACTTGGGGTACAAAGTTACGCTCTGTGCGATAAGAGCGAGGAGCTGGGCGAGGTGTTGGTGGTCTTATTGATGGTTGAACATACGTCGAATAGTCTGCAATACAATGATCTCGTAGGCCGAGGCCACCTTGAAAGCGCTGTTGAGTCATGGTGGTCAGCGTTGTATTCATGTGGAAGATCCCAAATCAAAACGACTTGAGTTGTGGAGATCGGATGCAGGGTAGTACGAACCGTGGCAACCCCGCTGAAGTCAAGTTCTCGTTGCTCAGAACCGACTGCAGGAGTACAGTATTTTTCTCCTCACTTGAAAGCTTGAATAATATATTCCGCGTATGTAAAGGAACGTAGCAAGAATGCAGGAACCCGCACTGCGTTAGCCACTCGAGGTGGTACTTCGTGTGACCCGTTCGAGATCAAGGCGAAGTGATTGCTGCTAGTTCGCAAGGCGTGATAACACCGTGTGTTTCGGCGGATGTTGGGGTGACGATACGATCTGTAGGAAGCTTCAAGGATCAATCAGCGCTCATGAAAGGACCCGTGCAGCAGCCAGTACTGTCGTACAACATAGTAGATTGTACCGATACGCCGACACAAAGAACGAAGGGAAACCTCGTATTCAATCCTGAAAATCACTTACCAAATGTCCCTGAACAACAAATGGCGGGCTGGTTTCGGCAAAGAACAAAGAACCGGTGGACCGCAGATTTGGCTATTGTCCGCCTCGAGATGCCCCCTCAGCTCCCCAGAGGAGCCTAGAGTATGTTGTTCCTGACCCAAATGAGTGGATAAGCTACGAACAAAGTTAGAATGTACCACTGCTCGTGAACCGTGGCTTGAATGTGGTGTGGAGGGGTTGTAAGGAGAAGGAAGGGTGCGGTGTCGAAGCTCGAGAGAGGTGCGAGATTATCAACAGCCTTCCGTGGCAGGGAAAGGTAATAGGACGGTGAACGGGGTATGAGGTGAACACAAAACTCAGCGCGAGCTCATACTTTCACTTGCAGTGCGGCGGCAATCCGTAGAATGAGTGAAGCGGTGGGCGCTCGGGCCCCAGGAGGATGAATGTCGAAAGAGTGTGCGAGCAGGTAATTAGTGATGAAGAGTCAAGGCCGGCCAGCAGGCACTTTTTGTTGGATCGCGCGGCAGAGGGCGATGTTCCAGTGATATCCAGAAGTTGGCTACATGGATCTGAAGGATCGAGGGACCATTGCGACGGACTGCGAGGACGCTGGAATGTCGGTGCCAAGCTTACGAAGGGTACGGTTTCATGCCCCGGCCCTGCCCGGCAAAGCCTAGTACCTACAAGCCTCATATGCACCCTCCAAACCCCAAACCCTCCCAAATCTATGCGATCCCACCCTCCACCGTAAGATCAACCCCCAACGCCCCCAAAGTATTATCATGTCTCTCGTCTCTGGCCCTGGACGCGGTGGCATGACCGATGGCTCTCTGCCCCAAGAGTTGACTCTGTACGTGGATAAGCACGTCCGCTACATTCAAAGCCTCGATAGCGTGCGTGGGAGCTCGACGCTCAGCCGACTTGCCCCGTATAGCTGACCATTCTGCAGCGCAAAGATGAGCTTGAATACTGGCTTACTGAGCACCTGCGTCTGAGTGGCCTGTATTGGGGGTTGACTGCTCTTCATCTTCTCGGCCATCCCGAAGCCCTCCCACGCAATGAAGTATTAGACTTTGTACTGTCGTGCTTGCATGACAGCGGCGGGTTTGGAGCCGCCCCAGGCCACGACGCGCATATGCTATACACCGTCAATGGTGTTCAAATTCTTGCCACTCTGAACGCATTCGACGAGCTCGAAGAACGCGTCAAAGGCGGAAGACAGAAGATTGGCCAGTGTGCGTTATTAACTGCCCTCATCTGCTAATTATATCATCAGACTCATAGGATTGCAGATATCGCAAACTTACAAGACCCTGAAACCGGTACTTTTGCTGGTGATGAATGGGGCGAGAATGATACGCGGTTCCTCTATGGCGCCCTGAATGCCTTATCCCTTCTAGGTCTTCTTCATCTTGTCAAAATTGATAAAGCAGTCAATTACATCCAATCCTGCGCTAACTTTGATGGTGGGTATGGCACGAGCCCTGGAGCCGAGTCTCATTCCGGTCAAATTTTTACTTGCCTTGCTGCGTTGACCATTGCTGGCCGAATGGATCTGGTTGATCATGAGAAGCTAGGTGCATGGCTGAGCGAACGTCAAATGAAGAACGGAGGTTTGAACGGTAGGCCTGAGAAGCAGGAAGATGTATGTTATAGCTGGTGGGTTCTCAGTAGCCTCGCCATGCTTAATAAGGTTCACTGGATTGATGGAGGCAAATTGACCAAATTCATCCTTCAATGTCAGGTAGAGTTTGCGCTAGTCAATAGCTGGGACAATGGCTGATCATTGTAGGATCCGGAACTGGGCGGTATTGCAGACAGACCTGGTGATATGGTAGACGTCTTCCACACGGTCTTTGCGATCGCTGGCCTCAGTCTTCTCAAATATCCAGGAGTTGTGGAAGTGGATCCCGCCTAGTATGTTCTTTCTTTACCCGCCTCTTCCTGACGGAGTGTATGAAACTGATGTCAGATCTCTAGTTGCATGCCAGTGGCAGTGACGAAGCGGTTGTTGGGAAGGGGAATGATGAAAGGTCACAAAACTCAATGTAGCACCATAGACCTGCAATAAACCACAACAACATAGAGCCATGCATGATTCCTCTTGCTATCTAATAACTCACTTCTCCTCACCATGAGAAGTAAGATACAAAGCGAGAGTAAATCAATGCTGTTGGCCGGTTTCGGGCTTGTCGGGCAGGTTTCCCACGTGTCTGGCGACGAACTAAACCTCTAACTACAAATCCCTCCCTCACAATTGCCTTCCACTCTCTGTTTATTCACGAGACCTGTTCCTACCTCTCATAAAATCAAAACAAGTTATCAACAATGCCCGAGTTTCCGCGGAAGTAACTGAGAGCCACCGTGCTCCTTCATATTTGCGTGATCTCTCACCTACGCTTCTCCTTCTCGACATCCAGCCCGCTCCTTTCTCCCAACAGTCGTTCTCTTCACCTTGTTCACTTTCAAGCTTGCCTTGCCATTGGCCCACCGTGATGGCCTCCTCCAGCATCCCACTGCATTGCAATATTTGCCCAAGGAAGCCCAATTTCAGCGATGTCTCACATTTGCTCACCCATATCGCTAGCAAGGGACATCTTTCCCACTACTACAAAGTCAAAGTCCGTTCTGGGACCGAGGATGCATCTCGAAGAACGATCGAGACCTACGACAGGTGGTATGCCGAGTGGAGTGTCGAGAATCTGATGTCTGAGCGAATGAGCCAGAAGGAAAAGAGACGCTCTCGAACGAGAGCTCCTGGTACTCTTCTACTCTTCTCGCAGAGAGACCTCGAACGCTGACCAGCCAACTCTTATAGCTCGAGCCCCTGCTGCCCCAAAAATCGAACCTTCCACACAACGCTCGACTCGGCCCAGGACTGCACTCGACATCCTGGACCCACGGTTGTCGGAGCATGCAATCAAGGCCGAACAATCGGTCACACCTACCCCACCTCCAGCTTTTGAGCTAGCGTCTCGCCATCGATCGTTTGCTCCTCGAATGCAGCTATGGCCAACAGCCTCCCGCTCTACTTCTCGCAGCTATACTAGTGCGGACTATGAGAATTCGAGTGATATCTCAGATCCGAGCGATCGCAATGGATATCGCTACGGCCCGCAGCGAGCCCTCGGTCATGATTTCGACGATGCAACTACTGTCGCCACGGAGGACAATACTGTCAGTGAGTGCACGAAGCTCAAGGGAGTCTACTGGCCGGGCATGGACATTTTTGACTCTGCCACACTTGAAATGCGGAGGAAACGCAATCAGAAGAAGGACATATCTGTTGTTGAGCAATTAGAGCTGAACTCTTTGGAAGTTGAGCCAACAGAGATGATCTTCACTCCGTTGGGTTCCTTCAAGAAGCAGAGGAGAATATCTGGCTCTGTCTATGATGACAGTAGTCCTGTGAAGCTCGAGACAACTCCAAACAAGTCGTACCTGTCTCGACCTGTTCTGGCCGAAGTCGACGTCAATTGTGGGCACCGGACGCGACAGCACATCCGGCCTCCTGTTTTCCCGTATACCACCCGAAGCGTATTTGAGGATGAGCAGGCACAGCTCGGATATCCATACGGTGATTACGGCCAGAGGAGAAAGCGCGCTTTCGACGTCTTCCAAGACCAAGAAGTCTCGTTCGCGCATCCTGCGGGCTTCAACTACCTCACTTCGGAATTTCATCACCCTCAGCAGCCACCACCATCCCCAACCTTTCCACAATACAAGTCGTACACGGACCCATACCAGTATGATCAAAAGGAGAACATGGCACCCGTCTACCATCAACAGACTTACGAACAGGCGGAGCCGAATGGACTTCCGTATCCGGCGTACTACCAAGAATTTGGCCATGAGCAGCACAGCTTGTTCCACAATCCATTGTACATGAACGCATACCACCATCAGGAGGAAGTTGACGACCAGCGAACCCTGACCGCACCACCTTCTCCGTCTACAGGTTAGACAAACCGATGGACATGCCCTGTCATCACCCCGTATGATGTTATCCGTTTCTTGCATTCCGTCACTCGCTTACGAATCACGATCGTTTCACCATTTCAGCAAAGACTTACACTTCATCACGTTTTGGGTTCATCTTCACAGTTCAGGCTGGAAGGATGGTTATCGCCTGCCACGCATCGTTCAACTCAACATTACGCTATATGGTCACATTATACCCGATAGTTCTTATTTATTTACGTCATTGAGAGGGGAGTGAGAGATAATGGTGCTTGTGGTATCTGCTGGTTAGGTCTGCAATTGTTCCGAAGTGAGCATCATTGCGGAAAGCGCCGGCAATGATACCTTTTGTAGCACTGCAACTGAATGGAGTAATTTGTATTGTCTTAGATTTTCTCAAACTCTATTGGGTGACTTTGAACCTTGTGATCTATAATAGTCTACGGATGACTTTCTATCCTGACTCCTACCCCCCGTGGTATTACCTAGGTACCCGAGACAGTCTCGGAACCTAGACTCTTTGAGCTCCAGGAAGAGGCGAACACCATATCCTGATTTTGGAGCACACGATCGCATGACCACGAATCCCGACGTTGAGGTCTCGGACTTTCACTTTTTGCCATTCGTCGCCGAACATCGGCATCGGTTACTCTATCTCAATCCCTCACACCAACCCATACGCTCACCCTCTCTTGGCCTTTCCCATTCCCATATCTTTCCCATTGACCCACCCATACAACGCCCTCAAACCCAACGTACAAATCGTCATTAGACCACCGCTGAATGCGAACAATGCTACCCGCTGTTTCGTATCCAGGATCTCGAAGATAGGGTAAGGATAAAAGCCATTATGGCTATAGCAAAGCTCGATCCAGAACCAATACAAGAACGCCAGAACGATGGATATGATAAAAGTACGGATACTAGCGATAGTGGTGGTTGGCCACGGTGGAGATAAGAGCAGGAGATCTAGCGTTAGGAGAGCGCTGGGGATGAAATGGAAGCCTAAGTCTGCGGAGAGGGGGAGGGGAGGGAGAGATGGCGGGACGACTAGGGCGGGGTCGATGAGTCGGAGGCCCCAGTAGAGGATTGAGATTAGGACTTCGATTGGGGCGGATATGACGGCGAGGGTGTTTTTGAGGGTGAAGAGGTGGTGGGAGTTGGTTAGATCGGCTAGGAGACCGGAGATGAAGGTTGCGGTTGCGATGGAGAGACCTGACGAGGGTTAGCGGTGCTGTTTTGCTGATGATGATGGGGGAGGTTGAGAGTACCAATGATGGTTAGGTATTGGAGGTGCCAGCCGTATGATTCATTACTTGAATGTAGTCAGTAGAAATCCTTCTAGTAAAAGCATATCGTCGGGAAGGAATTAGACAAGCAGAACTTCATTCATCAAATAAGACTTAGGCCATACACAGGATTTGAACTTTAAATATGGAAGCCGAGATACATGAGAGAAGTAGATTTTATCATACATCATGTTAGGGTTGTCCCTCAGACTGCAAAAATGTTAGCGCCAGGAACAGTTTTTGGGCTCTGGAAAGCCTACTATTTGAATGACAATACATAGCTAGCAATTCCAACTGTCTGAATACGCTCCCGTCAGAAAGGGTGTCACGAAACTATAGGATTCAATAGCCTTACATGCACAAGAGCAGAGACGCCTATTGAAGGTGATGATAGCCGCTGTAGCGGATGCCGCCGGCTGAGCTCCTCAGATATCTTAGTTACACTCATTTTGACCAAGGTAATAAGTTTTCAAGTATCTCTCTAACTCGTCAAAATCGAATATCAAAATGTGAAGTGTGGCTGTGAAAATAGTTGCAACTTTGCCGAGATGGATGCGCGTGGTGGCCCCTGCGCAGGTCTCTTTCAGATGTGACGTTATCATGTTTTCATCCTTCAATTCATCGTATGATGACGACTCCGAAATCGATGCGGCATGCTTTCCTTCTTATGAGAGTTTCCCGACGAAATCAAGATGATTCTGCACGACCAACTTCTCCGTAAAGTGAAGTGCCTCATGCCAGATTTCCTCCTCCCCCTTTTGCGGCATCAACGGCAAGATGAAACACAAGAAGCGCGCAGTTTTGGAATGTCTGTATAGCATGAGCATACTTGTGCTACGTTTCCCTAAGCTCTTTTGCTGCATTAACTTAGCTTTCTTCCCCGCATTATAGATGCCACCGCCCTAGGGGCATTTCTTAATGGCTATACCTGTCCGTTTTCTACTCGGTCTATAACTATCCCTACATACTCAGATTGAAAGCGCTGACTCGAACAGGGATGCCTTCAGTGCCTGTTCGATCAGGCTAGCTCTGATCTGCACGCAAAGGAGACACGTGATAAGCTAATTGTAGTCATTGCCGTGATGAAGAGTTGGTAAAGCTCAACCTCGCGTAAGCGGTGATTATATCTAAATTTCTCATTTATGGTTGATTTCATTGAATGATGTAATTGTGTTTCTTTGATTTCGCGTTCAGTTCTCATTGATTTAGTCATAGCCATGGCCAAACCTCCAACGATCGAGGTTAGTTTACTCGAATACCTATCGAAATGCCACGGTCGGAGAGGTTACCCGCTATATTTCAAACATGATTTCTTCGACAAAAAGCTGTAAATGCCATCGCTGATGCTCCCTGCTGCATTCGCGACCCCTCTGGAAGATTTATTGTGTTTTCCTCGAAGGCGAAAGGGAATGCTGCCGCTTACGGCAATTGCTCAGGAATTTTGGGGGACGGAAAGCTTACGGTCAAGTGAAAAAGGCATGATTGTAGGTTAACGTCATTAGAGCCGGCTACCACAAGTCATCTACTCAGATTAACGTAATTCAAGCGTACTTTGGAAAGTCACAATCCGGAGGGGATTATTCGATCAAGGTATTGCTCCGTTAAGAAAAGCCTCTTTGAGCCTAAAGAAAGATAAGCATGTTGAACTATGTATTCCTTTGATGGGATTTGTCTGTGTTGCTGTTGCCGTAGTAGTCATTTGAGAAATGAAACAATCAACTCTATGAACAAATTTGATGTCTTGAATTTCTAAGACATGCATCTTGCTCATTGCTTTTTTATTACGCTCACGCTTTGGTATTATCCAGCCTTCCTTTCCATGGTTCTCCACCCAATTCTCCATATACGAGATGACTATCACATCGTTACGTCAGGCTCACTTCACGATTCTGGGTAACCTGAATAACCTAATTAATATCTGGGTTGTCGCTCATTCATCTCGCCAGTTGATTTTCATCTTCACCTTTACGTCGCATCTCACCTTCACAATCAATTCTACATCTACAAAGGCGATCGACATCCATGCATACAATCTACAAACGCTAAAACGACACACCTAAGGACATCCGAGCTCTCTTTCTTCCATCAAATGCTACCAAAGCTCAAGAAAATAAGGAAGGCCAGATATTGAAGAAGTTGATCCGGGAGAAGTCCAGCCCAGCCTTTCCAAGGCTCTCCGTCTCACCTTAGATACACCAAAAAAGGACGAACTACAACGTCATGACCTCAGCTTCGAGCCAGGTTTTTGATTTCTTCGGATTACCAAGAGAACTGCGAGACATCATCTATGAATATGCTCTCCACGGGGCTGCATTTTGGGTATATCGCTGCGGAGAAATGGATGTGAAAGGTCACTTTGGGAAGCTTGAACGTGTCTGGAGAGAAGAACGCAAAAGGTTTGATCAATCACCACCAAGATGGCTGGTGAGTAACAAACAGATGTATGAAGAGGGACTGGAGATGATACACAAAGTCGTCAACTTCGATGTTCACTACGCATGGTACATGAAGCCACAAGCGCAAGACTTCCAATTGAAGCGCGTTCGTAAGTTGACGATTGGATACCTTGGCGTAGACGTCGGTAAAACCGCCCTCCACGGTGTGCGTACTTCCGTTATCAGCATCCACGACCGATCCAATCTGGTCCAGAGGGTGATCTCACAATTGGTTCAGGGCAACGCTCTGACCGAACTCACTCTCGATATTTCCACACGCAAACTTTTGGAGCTTGCACCATCACCATTGTACCGCAACGCGTTCTCCGCGCAGCCTTTAAAACGTGTTGTGCAAGTAGACCTTGCGGTACTCGGGAAGTTACCACGTCCATTAGCAAAGATGACATTCAAACTCTATATAGAACGGCAACGGAAAATACACATCCTAAAGAAGTTTAACGCCCTCTATGTCCCTTTACAGTTAGAAGTCGAGCGGATCGGAAAATTGTTTGTTGGACATATAGACGATGGCAGCCGTGAACGTCACTGGGAAGTTCGTGACTGGTTAGAAGGCGGCACTGCTTGGATCTGCGAGATCAAACGAGTCGCGAGGGGCCCATCACGAGGAGCGATCCACCCTGGCCTCGAATGGCGTGGAGAAGAGGAGTAGGATCAGGAAGACGAAGAATAATCTGATTGCTGCAGACATCCCGACTGTTGCTGCTGCGGACGTTTGAGGGGCAAAGTGAATAAAAGTTACGAATGGATGCGCTATCTTGCTCTTCTTCGGGGTCCTCTCACACCCACTCCTGTTGACCAGTGTATTTCTTCGAGAGGTCTTCGCCAATCCCGATGGGCAGAAACTCCTACGACTCCAATGCCGCCTCCATCTCGTACACCTACTCCCGTCGACCAGTGGTTTTATTCGACATGTTTTCTGGTTATGTTACATTCATATCACAAATTCCTTGCCATTTCATCTGTTAGTTAGACTTCATGTAGCGATTCGATGCTTATGGATCAGAATATGACTTCACTTTCAGAGTCATTGTATCATCCAATTAAAATCTTCCAATGTCTTAGAACCTACACATGACACAAAGCTGGATTCTGCACTCGTTCACCTGGCTTCACTCGCGTCTTTCGGTGAACTTTCGAAAATTAACTCCGCACTTTCGAACACAAACTTTCCAAGATGTCCAAGATGTCTGAACCACACTTTTCTAAAGGGATTCGATTTAGCTTACTGCCCTCGATGGCTACCGAAGGTCACAAACGCAAGGCAGCACCAGACATAGAAGAGGATTTCTCGGAAGACAAAAAGCTAGCACACTCTCTCCCTCACCTAATGCATCCCAAGAAGAAAACAAAGCACGAAAACTCAACCAACGCTTCGGAAACACTCCCTCCTCTAACCCACTCCTCTAAACCAGTCCCTCGTTTCTTCAGGTTACCGCGGGAACTACGAGACAGGATATATCATCTCACTCTCCTTGGGACCGAATCAACGACGTATCGCTGCGGAGACCTCGACGTGAAAGGTTACTACGAGAGGTCCGAGCTCTCGTGGCTGATCAGTCCGACTCAAGATCCTTCACCTCCACCTTCTCAGTGGCTATTGGGCAACAAGCAAATGTTTGAAGAAGGAATGGAGCAGATGTACCGATGTGCCAAATTCTACGCTCGACGGTCCAGAAAAGCCCGACAGGATAGCAGATCGCAAGCACAGATCTTCCAATTCCAACGCATTCGCAAATTATCTCTGGATATGATCCATCTGGACGTCAAGTCTGCAATGCAGCCGGGTGAGGAGAGTTCGATTATTCGCCTCTACAAGAACTTTCTCTCGATTGATAAGGTGGCTGAATACCTGGTTCAGGGAGATGCAGTGGACGAGATTACGCTGCATCTGTTCACTCACAAGTTCGCAACCTTCGCTTCACATAACAGTGTTCAAGTTGATCTTGCAGTGCTTGAAAAGCTTCCAAAGGGCCTAGCGAAGATTACGTTCAAGGTTCATAACCCGGTAGATGGTCGGGGTCGGTATCCGCGTGGCTTCGATAATCTCTACGTTCCGTTGCAGAAAGAAGTTGCGAGGATTGGGAAGAGTTTGGTTGGGGGTTTGGACGATGATGGGGAAGAGCGACATTGGATCGTTTCCGATTGGACAGAAGGGTTGTCGACTTGGATTTGCGAAGTCAGACGAGTGGGAGGAGGAGCGTCGCGCGGATCGGTTCATGTTGGATGTGGATGGTATGGTGGGAAGAACCCTGACCGGTCGGTTGAAGAGGAGGCTGGAGGTGGCTTGGAGGATGATCTCGATTGAGCTACTACAAAAAGTACCGATAATGATGATTCTTGGGATAATGATGACAGAGCTCTAGGAGACGATGGAGGAGATGATGAAGAGACTTTTGAGAGAAACGCTGGAGACTACTGAAGGAAGTTTGGAAGACGCCTCCTGAGATGATGCTCTAAGAGGAGACTGACTATTATATGGGCGACTCAAAGAGACATCATCAGCACGAGCGACATTGCATGCCCCAAGATTTATCTTTTCGTTTCGAGGACAAACCTCATCAGCATCCTTGGCCTAAATGGGAGAGTAAAAACTGGGTCTTGTCGGCATGACAATTGGTTAAAGACTTTAGCAGCACGAAGTCTTCTTTTCAGGAATGCATTATCAAGAAGTACGGGTTTAGCAATCAAAATTGAGCATTTCATACCATCTCCAACCCCGACTCCCTCTCTTTCTTAATCTGCTCTGGATCAACAATGATGATACCCTTCCCCTTCATCTTCCCCCCTTCAGCTAATTCTATCAGCTTCGGTATCTCGTTGAGCCCGTCAAATGGATTCGTATTAACAGAGATGCGATGTTCAGCTACAACCTCAAGCATACGCCTTCCCTCTTCTGGAGAGCAAATGAGAGATCCGTGAACTCTGATATCCCTGAAGATAAATTCGGGGAATGGAATGGAGACTTCGTCAGGCTGGCCGAAAGATCAATGACAGTGACACAAGATGAAATCAGGAGTTTTGAACTACTCACTTGAGCAATCTGCACCATTAAGCCGTGCATTCTAGTAACGGCACACGCTATAGCGGCTGCACCCTTCGCATCAGACACATTCACCGTAGCAGCAGCCCCCTCCCCATTCGTAACCTTCTTAACCTCCTCCACTACCTTCTCCTTCTCCTGCCTCGCATCAACCACTACATCCGCCCCCGCCTTTTTCGTCAACTCTAACCCTTCATCCCTCGCATCAATCCCAATAACCTGCAACCCTAACGCCTTGGCGAATTGCACCCCCAAATGTCCCAATCCACCTCCACTCCCCACCAGCGCCAACCACTCTCCCTTCTTCAACCCGGACTGCAACACCCCGCGCCAAACAGTACATCCCGCACACGCCAACGGCGCCGCCGTCTCAAAGCTGACAGTATCCGGCAACTTCGCCGCCTGCGTCGAATCCACCCTCGCATATTCCGCGAAAAACCCATCTCTAGTAATTCCGCATCCTCCTTCACTCTTGCTACAATACTGTTTGTAGGTTTCCGGGCCGAGGCAATCGGCGCAGGTATTGCAGGGATGGTAGCTTAGACCGCACATTATACGATCGCCGGGTTTGAAGCCCTTGACGCTGGAGCCGACGGCTACGATTGTGCCGGCGCCTTCGTGGGAGCCGGTGCAGGGGAGCGAGGGCTTGAATATGCCCGATTGCACCATAAAGTCTGTGTGGCAGAGGGAGGCGACGGCGATTTTGACGAGGAGGTCTTGGGGTGGGAGGGCGGAGGGGACGGGGACTTTGTGGATTTTGTAGGGTTTGTTGAACTGGGGGTTGAGATGTTAGGATAGTAAAGGTAGTCAATTGAGGATGTTGAGAATTGAGTGAATACCTCTACTACTTGACATGCGAGCATGCTTTCTGGGATATCTGAGGAGGCCATTGCGGGGAGCTATTCGTGCAATTGTGAGGGAGAATGCTGAGAAGTAAAGTTGAAGAGGTTCAAATTGGAAGAAACAAAAGGTATAAAAGCAGCAATTGCGGAGCAGAAGTCCCTTGCAGCCCCACCGGCATCATCCTCCGCAGCTGTGGACGGCTCATGTTTTATCGAGGTCAGTGACGTGAACGAGGCACGGGGTTTAGCGCGACGGAGAGATAAATACCCCACACTCCTCGGTTCAGAGTATCATCTCTCCAATTCCTAGAATGATGACTTGAGATGTGAATATTTCATCTTTTTAGTCGACCTCGAAGTATTACCAATGAATGTTTCAACTCATGTTTAGCATAAGGAGTCAAGGGTGGGCTTCGGACGATCTATCTTCAACGAGCTGCAACCCGTATCAAGTCTCAGACAGCATATTTTATAGACCGGATGTATTAAGCCTAGCTCTCTTCATTCGAATGCTAACTCAACCAGCCTTTACTCTTATGTGCTAAAGGTGTGAACGTGTTCACTTTCTGCAAAGTATCCACCATAACAATGGCTAGTTGGATTCCAGTCGTACGGCCAATGCAATAAGGACGATTCATAACTTAGCGCCAAAGTGGGAACTGCACATAGTGGGATCCTTCCAGCTGTATAAGTGGCCAGACAAGGTAAAAGCTTCTAAAATAGTGGGCTGATGTTGGGTTATGCAATGGGGCGGAGGCGGAACTTGTTAAGAATCAAGAAACAAGGAAAAGTTGAGGTTTGATATGGAAGATAGTTCGCTATATGGTGGTCCTGGGAATGGTATGGATCCTGCAATCGCCGCAACCGAAGCGTAAGTGCCTTTGCCTTGAGAATACACACTTCCAATACTCAGAGCTCTTTTCTGCCAGATCTCCGTTTTCTAGAGCAGTGGACAACGTCAGTCATCTCGTATATCCAAGTCATGATAGTCCGTTCAATCTGCTTCATCCGGCTCGCTTGATCTCGATATACATCCGAAACACTTCCGATCCCGTGGTGTCAAGCTCTGAAGTTTGCCAACGGCGTACTTTGCTGAGTCCCCCAACAAGTACAGTACCAACTCTGGAAGCCTCACTGCTTACCACATCTGTCACCTGAGCTACTTCTCCCGATTCAGTCTCTCGTGTATGTGGTTGGCTCGCAATCGTGAATTCTATGCGTTCAAATTTGGTACCCATGCATTCGAGAGCGCCAAAATCCACCTCACAGGGGATATCTGCTCGTTTGTTGAAGACCAGTGGGTAAGGATAGAAGAATAGATGGAAGGTAAAAGCGATATCCCTTGCCGCGTTATCCTCTTGAGAGAGGTGTCGAGCAACCTTTTTGACCGAAACTAAAGTTTCAATGTCCGGCTGGAGTATAAAGGAAGACCTCCCCTTCCGCATCATTTTACGCCATCGAAGACCCGATCTGCCTCCAATACTGAGGTGGTGCACCCGAATGGGATCCAAAAGCTGACTGGTTCCCGGTCTATGCCAAAATATATCTTGCGACGTACAAATTCGGAAATCGGCCACCCTATGGAGTTGCTCCAATCCTTCCTTCAATATTTGTCGGCAGGTCAGCAGCCACATTGGCAATCCCACAGGCCCAGAGATATGGTCCTTGTTGTACCAAGAGGATATCCCTATATCTCGCCATTTGATAGTCTGCTGACTCCCATGAAATGCGAAATGGTAGACGTCATCTCTGAGTTCCCTGGGTAGACTCAAGAACTTAGAATGCGCATTGGAATCGTGTTTCACCTCGACCTTATCCGTAGGAATTAGGTCTTGTTGGTTGTCTTCATGGGATCCATTAATAACCCTGCGGCGTTGGAGCGGAGGCAGTGCCCAGATATCTTCACTATCTTCTTCAGAGTATTTATCGACATGATTCTTGCGTTTTGTGGCGGTCATTGCTGTAATCCCGGAAGGTAAGTTTGACATTCCAAAAGATACCTGCTGTGTTGCGTGAGGTCGCTGGTCTTGATTGAGTCATTTGTTGAAGTCAGTGCGACCGTGATGGTATTCGTGATAAAATCGTGAAACTCATCTGGAGGTGTCAATTCGTAGGTGACAACGTCTTGAGTGAGACTTATTTTAAGAACACACATGATTCACAAGGCTGTCCGATTGCCGCTAGCATGATTCGGCTCGGCTCTCATATTCCCCAGGGTGCGACCTCATCCTTTCAGCAGCATACGTTTTTGGTTACAAACAATTATGGACATCCTTTTTGTGCCTGAAACAAACAACTGCAGTTGAAATCTTCCTACATTGATTTTTATATGGCACCACCTCTCATCTGAAGCTTTCAACACCTGTGGCTACATAGCTCGCCCAAACGTCCTGGCCCCGACGCGCCTGTTCATACCCATTAAAAAGCTTCATAGTTTAGCAACTTTTTCTAACTTAATTTTTAAGCCATTTGATGTTAGCTATTACAAAGAAGATAGCAGTCTGCGTCATAGGTTTTCTCCTCCTTCAGCTATACCACAATAGGTGTGATAATTTTTAAGATTCTAGATCTATTTTCCTGCATATATAACAATAGGAGGCATTGCACATGGCATTTTTGATGTCCGCTGAGGGCTAAATACTCCTCTACGGCCACAATACCAAGGCCAAACAGCGTATGCGGACAGCGTGGAGAGTCATCACGAGGTTGATGCGCAATCCAGATCCCAACGAATTATGAACTCTGGTTAAGTATTGCACGAAGGGTGACAATACGTCTCTGCTCTTCATACTGTAGTATCCATTCATAGATAAGCTACTTTGACTAACTACATTGACCCAGTTATCAGCTGTCTCTTATCTCCGACGCTTCTTGCAGAGGTATTTCATCCGCTCATTTGGAGATCGCCCTTCAACTCCACGATGCGTTGCCTAGATCCAGAATTGGGTTGTGATTTATGTAACTTTGGCTCTTATAGTCTGCATACGGCTTTGAGGGATCATACCGAACAGCCTACTTTCGAGTCTCGGTCGTTTCGTCAAAAAGAATCTTGCCACACTGCACGAGTTGATCCTCGAGTCGCACTCAATCATGCCCATCCCTATGCCCGCATCCTGGGTCGTAGAAAGAGAGTTCGATGTTTGGAAAGTCGGTCGTTATGTGTTTTCGGGACTCGAAAACCGCCTGAACTCTTCGCGAGCTTGAAATACTTGCCGCCGGGTGTCCGCGACTATCACTGTGATCGCGAGTTCTTGTAAGCCACCTTGATGTTCCACGAATTTCTTAAAACCGAGTGTAGGTTCGTGTGTAACGTAAAGTACCCTTCGCCGTTGGCCTGATGCGGCGTTGACCCCAAAAGGACCCAAAGTTTGAGGTTGTCCAGCAGCGTCTGCATTAGGACGTGGGATTTTGTGGACCTATCTTCGACTACCTCGCAGTTGAGGTTGCGTGCGCATCTGAAATATTCATCAAGTCCTTCATTTAGAATCTGTCGGCTGGATAGAAGCCAGGTAGGCAACTCATCATGGTGCAGTTTGAGCCAACCATAATTCATGCTCAGTTCCCTATACGTCGTATACGCATATATATTACCATGTTGAATTCGCAATCGCGTACTGCCCCATAAGTGACCATAGATTTCATCTCTCAGCTCTCTTGGTAGGTCGAAGAATCTGAAGATCGACTTCGGGTCGCGGCGAACTTTGCTACACTCGGTGTAATGGAGATCAAGTCGGATGTTTCGCTGACCTTTGCCAGCGCGTTGGCTGCGTCGGAGCATTGGTGCTTGTTGGACTGCGTCGCCTTCCTCCGGTGGTGCTTTCCGTTTGTGACCTCGAGGGCGTCCAGAAAGTCTGATGGAATCGTGTGTGTTTGACATGGTTTCGTGCTTTTCTTTCAGCGTGCGTTGGTGCAAGATTCGGTGGGGGACGAGTTGAAAGTATAATAGCAGAGAAAGTCTGGGGGTGTATGGTATATTTATGCGTGCGAAGAATCCATGTGGTGAGTCAGTTGAACTTTAGAGATCCACGGTTCTTCGTACCGCTCTTAATCATTATTGCCCGGTCATGACGCTTTCTGATGTACTTGCTCGTCACCAAAAGAACAATGATCTCCAGTAAACACGCAAAAGCAGGGCGATAAGTTCAACACAAAATCTAAAAAAAAAGTCGTTTGTCTTCTTCAAGTTCAATCATTCTGATGCGTACAGCGAATAGAAACTTTCAACCGTAAGTCAGTACCATGGTATACCCCTCCTCGGCGATTGAGTAATTTCCTGAGCGAGAATCTTCCCGCAGCAGAGTGTTTGATGTGATGGATCCGATGGATTGATCTGTTGGTGCGGAAAAGGATGAGTGTGAGACTGCGGAAGAGAGGCATCGTGACGGCGCAGATTGGCATTCAGTTTATAGCAATCTGCCCTAGTCTATGGAATCTATCTCAGTTTAACCTTCAAAATCCCCTCGTAAGTATCCAAAGCAGAATCTATGTATTCCCTCGCCCAAGATCTGCACACATCCTCTCCCAAAACGCCCATTAGTTCTTGTCCAGTCGGCCCGTACCGAGCTTGAGCCATCAAAGACTGTACACCCGTTTTCGAAGCCTTGACTATCCTGGCATCGGTATCTTTTCGAATTGACGTGTAGAGTTTTGCCACAGATCCTTGCAAGTTCTCCACGTTGGATTTTTTGACCATGCTTTTTACTTTGTGGGGCCCTTTTTGTTTGAGAATACTAAGGGTCATATCACAGAATTTGTAGGTGGCGCGGATAAATTCCAGGAAACCGTATAGGGTGTGAAGAAAGGAGGCCTGTGGAAGGATACAATCGTCACCAATTTGCCGCTCGATTTCTTCCTCCTTGAGTACTTTTTGGTAATTGTTCGTGAATGCCTGAATGAAGACGTTTATTTGGCGTATCTCTTCATCGAGGCTGATGTTACCGTTTGTGCCAGCAACAACAACTTGAACCACACGCTTCAACTTCGTCCAGGGAGTCGACAAAATTATTTCAGGTAAATTCCGTTTTCCGGTTGTTCGCGCTGGAATACCGGCTCGTTCCCAAATGTGACCCCAATCTTCTCTGATCATTGATGGCTCTGAATTTAGAAGGGCATAGGTGGAATCGATCGCTGTAGTCATTTCGACCAACCAGGAGAAGTCCGGCTCTCCCCCATCGATGAATATTTGGTGGAGTGCGGATCCATCAGTAGAGCCAAAATCTGAAAGGACGCTGAAGTCGCGGTTGTCCGGGAATGGGAAGATGTCTGCATCTACAACAGTTAGTTGACATGCTGAAGCTCAGACGCTATTTGTTCAAGCAAAAAAGAGTAAATTAATCTGTAAACATGTTCCTACACTTGCATAAGCTTGGTGGAAGAGTTTTCACTTACTGGTGAGCGTCATGTCATATTCATCGCATGGTTCCCCTTTGAACCGAGCAATTCTTCGTCGCTCAAAGATGCACATATGTTTACTGAGACTAGACTTCAAATTTCTTTTTAGTTCTAGCATTTCAAATGCTTGGTCGAACTGGAAGGCTTCAAAGTCGGCGGTGAGAAGATCGTCCACTTTGCCTTCCATACGTTGAGAGGTGCGGATAACATTCTTGAGCTCGGAGTCTGGAGAGAATTTTTTCGGGCCTGATGAATCAAATGGATGTATTTGTGATATCCGAGTCAATAGCAGATAAGACAGAGTATCGTTCAAAAATTCCTTGATTCGGGCTTGCGCCCAATACTCAAAAGCGATGGTTGAAAGGCCTAGCGACATATGCTGTCGTACCGATAAGAGAATAAGCGAACGATGATGTTTGCCACCCTCTCCCGAAAGCATATGCCGAATCAGAAGACAGGCCTGCAACAGAAACTTTTCATTGAAGTCTGCGGTAGATTTTAAGCCGTTTGGTACAGCATAAACTTTTGCCGCTCTTTGTAGCCACAGGAGTCCTAAGTATGCTAGGATGCCCGCATCACGATAGGATTCATGTCCAATCTTAGATCCTAAGTTATACAGCCTGAGAGAGTTGCACACAAAGGCCTCCAAAGAAGAGCTTGAGGGTTGATCGAGCCGTGAAATGCATAGGAGGTAGTCGAGTTTGACAACGTTTATCTCTGCTTGGAACCAAACCTTCAACTGCTGTAGGAACAAGTGTTAGTACAATGTTGCTTTCACTAGGAGGTAAACGCACCTGTGCTGTTCCTTCAGCCGATGGTTTCAACTTCATAGCTATCGAGCAAATATCACTGAGGAAATCTTTTCGATCTTCCTCACTAAGGAGTTCAACGAAAGGTCGGAGATCAGTGAAACAAGAGTTCAGGTGATAGAAGGTTCCCCAATAAGACTTACACTCTTCAAGTAAAGAGGTCTGAACATCTGGACCGGTCTGAGTGTGTACGATATGTGCCAGCCATACAATTCGGATTTCCCTCGAGTGTGTTTGAGTTAGAAGTGTCTTCGAGTAAAAGTCATGTGCCTTCTTTTGATGCCTAGAATTAGTCAGTAGGGCTTATCGACATCGGTCAAAGTTCAACGCTGTATGATTCAAGTCATCACTTACTCTTCATCAGTATGTTTGCTAGCTTCCAACAGGCTAGACCAGGCTTTCCAGTCAGCTGCCCAATTGTATGGACTTTGGTCTTGGTTCCCTACACGTTGCTCTAGGCTCTGTTTGAGCAAGTTAAAGCTTTCATCCCAAAGTTGCTCCCATAACGGAATTTCTCTCAATAATTCCAGACGTGCTTGCGTGAATTCAAGCTTGTTGGCGGACAAGATTGACACTATAGGCTGGCTTGAACTGGAAAGGGTGTCCAGAAGTTGCTTATGGCGCTGTTGTCGTCGGAAAACCTGTACCATCAAACGAAGGTCCCTTGCATCCGCGACTCTCTCCAGAGCTTCCTACTTGCATTTAGTCAAGAGAATGCTTTAAGTGAATATTGTGGCACTATACCGGTTTGTCTGTAACATTCTGGATAGCTGTTGAAAGGAATCTATAAGCCAAGTCTCGAGCAATTTTCGCACTGGCATGTTGCCCCAGAGAGTCTTGTTTCTGGGCTGACACTTCGGAGGCGAGAATATAGGCGAAAAAAGCCTTCGGACTGGGTGTTTCTTTCCTCAACTGCATAAGAGCCTAATACGATCAGCACACATGCAGCTTATTGATGGAGCGGTGAGTATCATAAATGTGGACAGAGTAAAGCACTGAATAACTCACCCACCGAACATCTTCCCAGCAATCGGCGCATATTGCTCGTTCGAATAGAAGCGTGAACAACTCCTGGCGATCTTGCTTTTTTTTCAACAGCTTAGCGACATTTTGCCAAAGAGCATATACCTCAGGGCCAGCAGAGTTTGGATTTTCTCCCCTCACTTTCTTGGCCTCTGGGATAAGGCAATAAATGAATGAAAGTAATTGAAAATCAGTGATGGGAGGTACTCGCTGGCACAGAGTATGACACTCTGGAAGAGCATCTTGGCGGGGTTTGTTAAGGAGTTCTGCTTTCCAAGCCTGTCCAAAACCCTTTAGAGATGGCCAATAAGGGGCGAGTATATCATACCTGTAAATAAGGGTCTTGGGGATGCTTCTGGAGTCGCTTGGTACACTCCTTCAGCGCAAATTTAGGCTTGTCGTAATTGCTTCGAAGTTGCGAAAGCTTGTCGAAATTAATCGACATTTTCTTTCGTCCCTCTGAATATCTAGGCCGATACTGTAGGAGAAACAGAAAGCTGTAGACTAACAAAGATGTGGTGAAATCTGGGGATTTTAGTTGCCGTTCATGTGCGTTTGGCTCGTTCGACACCAGGAAAGTCGGAGCGAAGATCCTCGGTTACACTTTCCATCAACACTTGTCAATGGCAATGCTAATTTCGACGACGGTAAAGAGAGCATCCATGATTAGACTCACCTATTCGCTAATGAAGTCACGGAACTCATGAGGGCATAGACATGGGTACAAGACATCAGTGAGGTCGAGGGTATATGAACCCATTTTCAGAATGCTTGTTTTAGCAAACTAAACTCCATTGAAGAACACTTTAATCTATAGAATAACCGAGGCTTTGGCACTTCTCAGTCTATCAAAGATATAAAGAGAATGGAACTATCGATTTTGCACATATTGCTCATGTGATGCGGTGTTCTCAATTTTCCGCAACAAAACCCTATGGCGCCACCTTTACCCTGGTACACAAAGTGTGCTCAAGAATGGCCAGTTTAGATACTTTGAAGTACAACCGGAGGGCACAATGCATCAATAACACAATGTTACTGTACATGGGAAAGACAGATGTTGGGTTTTGGAGTACTTCCACCCTCAACATTGTTTTCTTCCCATAAACCAAGAGCTTTCATATCCATTGCGCTGATAGCTTTGCTCCATGAGGGGCCGGTCTACCGGGCAATATCGCTATCCAGTTCGAAATGAATGGGCATCTGAATGATACCGTAAAGTTCCGACAATGGCTACGTCTCGACCCATAAAACCCATTGACATCATATTTTACAGACGTGGTATAGATACAAAGGCAGACGCCTTCGATGGCTTGCCTAGTAGAGCGGAGATGTACAGCCGGTCCCAAGATGGGCAACATCACCACCATTTCCCTGACTTCCGCTTTTCTTCTTTCCGAGCATTTATCTGCGACAACAAGCAGGGTCAACATTCGTCTTATTCGCGTGGACATCGGGAGATAAGGATCGCCGGTTCCGGAGGTCACGTACCCATTGCTCTTTGCAGTCTCGATAAGCCCTGGAATTATTGAATCAGCATAAGCAGTTGAAAAGATCCTAGGAAGCTAGCTCTTGCTGCATAACTCTCTGCTTGGAGCCACGAATGTGAAGGCGGTGTTTGGATGTACTCTTACTGGAAGAAATCTGTGCACATCTCCTTATCGCCTCCATTACGATGCAAGCATCTGTAACTTCGAGAGGCGGCTTCTTGGCAAGGATCGAGGAACTGGCTTGCTGCTTTCCTGATGGCCTGTTAGTTCGAACAAAGGTGTTTCAAGGCCCGGCATTGTGAAAATCCTCACTTCTCGAATTTTTCAGCCGTTGTTTTAGACCAAGGTGAATCTTGCTCTTTTTCGGACATGACGATGCGAGGTGCAATTGGGGCTGTTGGATCATGCAGGAGCCCAGCTGTGCATCAGGGTATGCATCAAGAAGTGGCCGGAAAAACCGTTCGGGTTGCTTTATCGATAAGTAGCCGTAGCCGACAACAACCACGCTACGCTCCCCAGGCCCTGACCGAAGATCCTTGAATTCTGGTCTGTGCTTGTATAGGAAATCCTCGTGTGGAGCGATCTCGAGATACCTCTCGCTCAGCAGCTGTCAAACATCGATCATATGGGATAGCATGACGGCGCTTAGCTATTGTACCATATGGCAGCATCGGGTCCAACAGTGATCCATAATGAGCTTATCCTCGTCAGTGCGACTTCAATTGACGGGGAAATTAGTCAACTCCTCGGATTCGTCCGGTTTTTGGCGGCTCAATTCTCCGTTCCCCAGTGCTGCTTCTAGTTGTGCTCCTGCGACAGGAGCTGGGGTAGTCAAAATAGTCTTCTAGAACTTGGGCCGACTTACTGCATTCATGCCTTAAGTTTGCCAATACGGCAATTCTGGATCTATGACTGCGTTCGTGGTCAGTCATCCCCTCACATGTGCGAATTAAATCTGGACGTGGAACCGGAACTGGGTCCTATAAGCTAGTAGATGTATCATGCATCTCAATCGCGATGTTCCAGCAGGTGGCGCGGCTATTGTTGTGCATGCCGGCACCCCATGCAAAGGCTCATAGTCTCTGCTCCAGAAGAGATGCAGCAGGATTGACATTCGTGGCCGCTTCAAGAGGACAGCAGGAAAGATCGTTGGGATTGGCGTCTATCATCTCTACGGATTGTGGCTGATAATGATTACGGTCGGTTTTAGCCAATGCACAAGATCCGGCCCAGGGGCTTCTGCGCGAACCAAGTTCAGGCAAGAATTCCATAGATCCCCGGGCATGTTACAACATCCTCAACTCCACTTAGATAACTTCATGTCATGGCAACTCTAGTCCTCCACACCTTTCGTCCTTACCTCCACTTTTGATGTACGTGTCTTTATCGTGGCCTCCCAGAGCCAATGCTGCTTGACCAGTTCAGCTTGCGAGCGCATGATGAATTCACCCCGACATCGTCGCGAGATTGATCACGAAGCCATGGTCTATCAAAGTCGAAATTAGCTTGCAAGGGAAGATTCAACAGCTCTAGTGCATCGTGATTGCATTGTTGGAGTTGCTTTCACAAGGTGAATCCAGACAATTGACAGGTCATGCAGGCTGCAAATCATCGACTTCCGCGAACAGAAACAGTTTCCGTTCAGAAACGAAGTCGAAAATGCTGCCCCCGAAGAAAATTGGAGTATCGAGCAAATAACTCTGGGGTTGCCAGCTTAAAGACCGCTGCTTTTACTTGTAGTCCAGTCGATCCCGGGCCGACGAGGATTTTGGTACTGGCACGATAAGATAAGGGTTCATGTGCCGACAACGGTGGAGCACAACAGACTCGAATATTCAATGCCATGAGGATGTCGTCTATCCAAGAAAGCAGCCTGATGGTCCAGTGCGCCCAATAACAAAGTGCGATTTTGGTGTGGAGGAGAAATTGCGAGGATGTCGTCGCCCGCACGCACCGTCGCGACGGTTCACAGCCGACTCAATCCGGTACTAGGTATCGTGCAGTTCTATCAGCTGTGGCATGCGATCCTAGGAAACTAGAGCAACCGAGCAGGATATAAAGGGAAAGCGAAGGCATGTTGCTAACAGTAGTCCTCATCATCATCCTTTGACAGAAGTCTTGATACCAGTCCTATTTATCGCACGTCATTCAATCCCAAGTACCGGAACCAACACTTACCTCACCTAACCAGACATTCGTAGTACCCCAGATTATACGGCCCCTCCAGACCCACCTGCTTCCTTCAAAAGGTATGTGCGCGTGAATGACTTCGGTTGCCGCTCCTACCCCTTAGAGCTCTTATCAGCAGGACTTCTCCTACCTGCAAATTCCATTAGGTCTTTCACCGCAACACCTTCTTCATACATAAACAACATTTTCATCTGTGACTTCCTCTTCACAACGCCAACCTCCGATCTTCGGCAACCACATTGTCGAGTAACAGACGTTGCTCCCGACATAAAAAGGTGTCGGTTCTGCCCCTCCGCTCGTTGTCGGATTTCACTTTGCTTCCAATTGACTCCCTTAATCCTCTACTTCCAACTTTTATCCCCATCTTTTCAACTCAAAACGTCAAACACAACAGCTCTAATGGCTCAACCTCCAGCTTCGGAGAAACCCAAAGACTCGATGGCCGCTGTCGCTACTCAACGTGCCTCCGAACTTCCTCGTCCTGCCTTCAAGCCTATCATCGAAAATGCTGTCCCACAACAGCAGTTTCAGGGACAGTCCCAGTTTGACTCAAGGAAGCACCTTGCCTACACTCTGGACCCTGACGTCATCTTCATGAAGGACATAGGCATGGCCGAGGATACGGGAGTCTCTCCAGTGGCGGTGTCTCAACCATTCCAACTCTTTTCTCCAGAGGCTGTCCAGATTATGCGATCGGAGATCATGAGTCCAGGGGTCACCGAGAACTGCACTTTCCAGAGTAACATCGCTGCGTGCCAGCTTCGAGGATACGCACCTAAGTAAGTTTTCCTCCATCTCCTCCTAAAAATGACATAATCTTGTTAATCAATGCTAACGTCTTCCAGATATGCCCCCTTTACTCATGATGCTTGGCACCATCCCGACACCCTCGCGATCATTTCGAAGATCGCTGGCGTTGACCTCATCCCGGAAATGGATTATGAGGTTGGACACATCAACTTTTCAGTCAAGTCCGATGAGCAGACGAAGGAAGAGATCGCTACAATCAACAATCAGAAGCGTTTCTTTGCTGACGACGAGGGAATCGCAGGATGCCCTTGGGAAGATGACAAGCCCGTCGTTGGATGGCACACGGACAGCTATCCTTTTGTTTGTGTTCTCATGTTGAGTGACTGCACTAACATGGTTGGCGGAGAGACGGCACTCCGCACTGAGAGCGGTGAAGTTCTGAAGGTCCGCGGACCTCAGATGGTAAGTGTCTATTCCAATCCCCTGTTGTATTTATGAAACTTAGCTAACAAACTTTTTAGGGATGCGCAGCAATACTTCAAGGCCGTTATATCACCCATCAAGCTCTTCGTGCCCTTGGTGCGAAAGAGCGAATCACGTCCGTGACCTCTTTCCGACCCCGCTCACCTTATGTCAAGGACGACAGTGTCCTCACCACAGTCCGTCCGATCTCTGATTTGTCGGAGCTGTATTACCAATTTGGCGAGTACCGCCTTGAGATCTTGGAAGAACGTATTCGGGCTAGGCTCAAGCTTATGCGCAATCGTCGCAAAGCGGGGAAGAAAATCGACACGGTTGCATTCAAGGAATTCCTGAAGGAACAAGTTGCGTTCTTGGATCACACCAACAACGAAGTCGTCGAAGAAGACCAGGTTATGGTTGGACACATCGATGAAGTCAAGATCCCAGATGTGGTCGTTGGTGTCCCGGAGGAGAACAAGCGTGAGGCCAAGCGTGCTCGTGTCGAGTAGCAACTTTGACAGACGATTCTCGATTGGTGTTGTTGCTTCTTGTTCAACAGGCACGCAATTTCTCCAAATTGCCTCCAGTTGCGTGGGCTGTGAGCATTTCTTTTCGGTTTATTTCGAAGCCGCAGTGCTAATACTGCATGGGGCATTTCTTCCAACTGTATTTAATTAGGTGGGAAATCCGAAGTACAGTTACTGATATAGGTTGCCTTGGGCTGGTCTCCATAGAATGAAATTCCAAGTGATCACGTAAAGACCAAAATTGCAATGAATGATTGTGAACAATATTGAGAGAAAAGACGGATGTCTTATTAAAGAGCCTTGAAGCAAGCTATGGGCTGAGGAAAAGAAACATTTGCTACTTAGATGCACCAGCCGAGTTGACCAAACGGCCATTCTCCCACCGACATTATTTGCTATGACATGGCCGTCTGGTTAAAACGATCAGCTTCATTAACGCTATCACACAAAACAGATACGCACAGCATAGATTTAGTTCCAGTCTATGATATTCAAACTTTGTTCATCAACTGTCTGTGGCGATGTCATTGCCAGGAGGCCGTTTCCGGCAGTATCCTCCATGACATATAATTTTGAGAGAGGTTTGGGGGACTCTCGTTGCTACTGTTTTTAGCTCGATTCCCCGACCGAAATAACCAGATAGAAGATCTCGAGATGTTTTGGGAGGCGGGTTTTAAGGACGTGCCGTCATCACAGACCTAGTAAGAGCATCGCAGGACGATGGGCAGCCAGCGCTTATCATCTAAGCGCGCTGCAAGATGTGATGTGGATATCGATTGGTGAAATTCCAGTTAACACGATCATGATTGACGCGCTCCTCCGGCAACAGACTGATTCTGGGGAAGAGAGTGTGTGGAGGATTGGTGAGAGTGAGGGTGCACAATTTGCACCTAAAAACTGGCGCTTACCGCTTTAGTCATCAGGTTTGACAACCTTGCCTGCAGGTGTTTGACGGTGCTTCCACTACTATCCAACATACATCACGATTGACCGTGTTACAACGTTCTCTCCTCAGGCTGGAGAGCATGAGGAAGAGCAGTTCTTCTCTGTACATTCATTGCCGTTGACCTGATTGCCACATTATTTCCTTCATCATGAACACACGACCTTCCCCCACCCCCGCTGCACCTGCACGCCAGAAGAATTCGACACCCCCCGTTACAGCCTCACAGGCGACTAATAGCTCTCAACAACTACCTGCGATGCCATCTAGCACGAGGAATAGCAGAGGAACTACACCAACCACAAGTCGATCGTCTATGAAGGCTACTGATGGCGATAAGCCAGCGCGCCCCACGAGTAGAGATAGCCTGAAACAGAAAATACCGAAGAAGCTGGATGATCCTGTGAAGCCAAACAAGTCAGAAGAGGTATGTTGGCTTGGATCCGTGAGAAGGATGATGAGAGCAATAACTAACCATAATGCAGCAGCTGAATGCTTTGAAGACGGATTTTGACAGCTTACGCACATTGGTCACTTGCAAAATTTGCGATCGGCTGCTTTATGAGCCGTACATAATATCTTGTGGGCATACATATTGCTACAGTGTACGTCTCCCCAATTTGATACTCTTCCAAGAAACTAACCGCTTTCCAGTGCCTATGCACTTGGTTTGTTAATAACAAGGCACGGAAAACATGCCCGGATTGTCGAGCTATGGTCAAGGAAGCACCGGCTCCAGCCTACGTAGTAAGTAATTCCTGTATTGTTGTGATCTGTCCTATTAACCTTGGGGTTTTAGATCCGAGAAATGACCCTCATATTCATCAATCGAGCCGAACTCTTACCTATAGGCGAGACCATAGAACAACACACAAAGTGGCAGAAAGAAGAAGCGGAAATCGTCCAACAGGATAGGAACAATGCAGATCCGAGGATCGGTGGCCTATTCAAAGGCTGTTTCAGACCACGCCATAACCGTAACAACAACAATCTTCGTCCAATACGAGACGAGGAAGACGGCGTCGATAGATGTCCACTGTGCTCTTGGGAGCTGGAAGATGGGGAGTGTGGCCAATGTGGATTATTCTTCGACGATAATGGGACTTATGGCTTCCCCGGCGATGGCTTCGGCGGCTTTAGTGACATGGATGAAGCATCAGAACACGACATGTCTGGAGAAGATATCGATGCTGAAATGGATATGGAAGATGGGGAGCTTGGCTTGGATTATGAGGACGCCATGGAGTTTTTGGAAGATGAGCATGAGAACTTCATGATGCGTAGATTCCTAGAGCAAGGCATACCTCCGCAATTTGCCGCTCGTCGTCGACGTCTGACTCACAGCGAAGCCGGAAGTAGACGTTCGTACAGCCACAGTATTGTCTCAGACATGTATACGGATGAAATGGATACTGTTGCAGAGGAAGACGAAGAAGGTCTTGACGAAGACTCGTCAATGAATGATTTTATCGAGGACGACGGGGATACTGAATCGGCAGATTCTACCTCTGCTTCATCCACGCCAGGACAAACTCCTCGACCTCACCCAACCGCTTCCAGATTTCAAAGGAGAGCTCGTCGCATTGTCCCATCTGAAGGCTCTTCAACGCCATCTCACGTAACGGAGGAGGACGAAGACGAACTCCCGATACCTAATGGGCGCCAGCGGCGTTTGCAAACGCGGATTCTAAATCGTGCCAATGGCTCACGACGCCCCGCGTCGTCAACTTCTACCGAGGCATCCGCTGAAGCTGAGCTTGATGAGGACACCCAAGCCTTGCTTCATGCCGCAGGCTGGTCCCCCTTGCATCATGAAGGCCCGGACGAAGGAATGGATGAAGATGATGATAGTGATGGGGGGAGAACGACCGTTGGGTGGGACGCGACCGCGATTTCCAATGATAGATTTCGAACAGGGGGCTCTCTAACACCTACTGCAGATCGACCTCGGCCTAATGCCACAATACGACCGCCCTCTCGATCAGGAATCTCTCGATTTCCAGACGGCTCTCGCGGCCTGCGACGAAGATCTTCGGTTTTATCAACCTCGACGGTTAATTATGAAGATGGAGAGGCTGATGATGATGATTCTGATATGGACCAGGATGGAGATATCAACATGGCTATGAATGCGCTGCGATCTCGACGATCTCAACTTCAGATGCGCAATGCTCTCGCAGGAAATACCAATCGTTTTACACACCCTGGTCTATCACAGAATAATCCCATCGATATCGACACCGATGACAACTCAGACACTTCACAGCAGCCTGCTAGTCACCGCGGGATGGGCCGCCCTCGGCCACAAGAGTATGATCCCAGAATCAGTTGGATGTTTGCCTCGCATTTGGCTGACCTTAGGGAAACCGAGCGAGGGGGCGCCACCTTCGACTTTTTGGACCAACTTCGTTCAACAACACCTATCGCTAGACCAAGGACTGCGAATAGGAATCGACCTATTGCCCAGGCAAGTCCAGCGCCAGCTTTCTCTCCTTTCTCTCCGCCAGGGACTGCCCCGGCCCGATTACGGTCATCTTTGATGGACCATTCGTCCAATCAGGGTGTCGCACCGCGCGGACCAACATCGCCGTCAAGCAGGACCAGCATCAATTCCAGCATTACAGTGCCACCAATAGGAGAAAGCGTTTCTCGCATAGATCGTGCGGCATCTGTAGGGTCAATCGGTAGCAGTTCTACCACCATATCACCACCGACTGCAGTTCGCTCAGCTTCACAACCCTCGGTCAACGCAATATCGCAGGCTCAAAATGCTGCAGCTACAGATATGATAGATCGTCCCCCAAGTAGAGTAAGCTCTCGCCCTTCATCTGCAGCGGGACGACGCAATCCCGCAGGCTTCTCGCCTCTTTCCCAAGGGTTGTCGCACGCGGGTGTTGGCCTCAATATCGGCGGACGGCTCTTCCAGACGCAGCCCGGCAACCCTTATGCTAGCTTCCTTCAAGCTCAAGGAGTTATCCGCCGTAATTCAAGACAGACGTTAAGAGAACAATCGTCTACTGCTACGTTAAGGGCAGTCAGTTCACGTGTACACTTGCGAAGCCAGCCATCCCAAGCCAATATAAGAGATGTTGTCAACTCGCCACAAATGCGGCACCAACCATCCCGAAGACGTTTGAATCCCCAAGCTTCGACCCGTACGTTACGCCAGAGTGATCATGCACGACCCCCTCAGTCTCCAACAGCTGCCACGGCCGTTGCTGCTTCTCCTGCTGCTCGTCCAAATCCGTCCAGGATGACAGATGATGAACGCCTTCGTCTCGCTCGCGAGCTTGTTAACAATAGGGCTCGCGAACTTGGCACTTCAAACCCGTTCACCGGCGGCATAAGACGTTCAAGCATTCCAAATCGGGAATTGACGCCGACGTCCTCTGAAGCAGGCTCCATAAGATCAACTGCAACCTCCGCCCAAGCTCACTCTAGGACCGGCTCCAATGAATCTATTGCATCCGTGATTCAGTCAACCGGCCCAGCGGTGAGCCCCCAGCCTTCGCCAGGCCTCAACCGTCGACGAAGCATTCGTAACATTGGTGCACCTCCCCCAGGCGTCTACAATCCACCCCCTCAACCCACGTTTGGTACCTCAGCGAATGCGTATCCCAACGCATATATGAGATCACGGACTGGCTCTCTGGCCAGCAATTCGGCATATGAATCACCACTTAATACCAACACACGAGGCATGAGTCCTATGGTTGCGGCAGGTGACCATGGACGATACTGAAAGAACCTCCATCATCACATTTGCACTTGGGATGTACATGCGTACATTTCTTGGTCTTTACATTTTAACTTTTCTTTTTAGTCAGCGGGTCATCACGGGGGGCACGTCATCAACATAGGTACTGGCATAGGCATTCATGAAAGAATGATCAGCGGTCTTTGTCTGTTCTTGTTTCTGGCATGGAGGATAAAATGGTATGAAGCGAATTCACTCGGCATTGGGCATGGCGTTGTCGGGAGGCTTTTGTGCATTTTCAGGGGGTTATCTTTAAGCGACTCGATGCAATGGATTTGGTTGGGATGGGTATCATTGATATAGGTTAGCCTTGCTGATGTGTTTAAGCGGAGGCATATTGAATGGAGTGCTTATTTATTTGGGAAAACGATCGCACTTTGAAGCTGTTGTCTTGACTTCGAGTCTTGGTCTCGTAATCTTGGCTTTGAGCGGAATTGACAATATATGGCAAGACACAATTGTCGTATTTTGTTTTGCATTGGCTACTTTTTGAGACTGGTATCATGGACCTCATACAAACTTCAATAAAACTCTCGCCTCGATCAATAGCAGTAAACGCTCTGCCTTGTTTTGCAAGCACAAACACCTCGCCACGCCATGTGCGCCCATCGTACCAATTGCACATTTCCAATGATCCTGCCTAGAGCTTGAGCTCGTACCTTTAAGGCATTGGTAGTCCGGAGTATCTCAAAGTCTTTATCGATCTGTACCTGTTTCTATCTTTTCATTGTCCTCTTGCTGAAACCCTTCTACCGACCGAAGCCTGGCGGGAAGCCTCTTCCTGCACCTGGAGGCTGGTTGAAGCCAGGAGGCTGATTGAAGCCAGCTACGAATATGTCAGCTTAGCATAATAACTCGTGAGAATTCAATGACTTACGAGGTCCACCGCCTGGAGCACCCGGAAAGCCTGCGGGAGGGAACCCAGCTACATCACAGTCAGCATTCAATCCTCTTGAAGATTAGTGATAGAAATGAACGTACGCGGTCCTCCTGGAGGTCCACCTCTTCCAGGAAATCCAGGTGGTCCACCAAACGCTCCTGGAGGGGGAAATCCACCAAAACCGGGTCCAGGTCCTCCGACTCCAGCCGCTGGGCCCGTCAATCCAACAGGTAGGCCTCTTCCGGCAGGTCGGCTAACTCCTGGTCCAGCCGCCAATGTTGCCTGTGCAGCCCCAGGCCCTCCGCCTGGTGCACTTGCTCCTAATCTGGCAGAGGGATCTGCTGGTGGAGGGCCATCCACGGAAACTGAGACAATGTGTGCGCCCCGAACGATTGTCAGTCCTAGAGTACGACGCTCTTCGGTTTCGGTGATCGTGCCGGCGGAGGTACCTGGGGCGCTTTTACCGGTCTTCTTTTTTGTACGTCGGAACTCTTCTGTATCGGCAAGAACGAGATTCATATGCTAGAAATTGAGACGTCAGCTTGAGTAGAGCACAATAGATGCGGTTGAGATGTACCTTGTCGAATGCTAGCATTTGTCCTGCCATTTGCCGGCCGTCGTTGAGAGTGGCTCGCATTCTGTAATTTATCTATTATTTCGATCAGACCGTGCATTGCAGGTGAAATGTATTGGGACGCTTACAAGATTTTGCTACATATCCAGTCAGAAATCAGTTCGCTCTAGAGGAGTCTCTCTCAGGTCTGAGGACGTGAAGAGTTGGGGTTGGTACGCACCATTTTACCTTGCCTGTTGGCTGCAGCCATGGTGAATTGTTCGCGCCCGAAGACGACTTGAAGGTTCAAAAAGGGATATTCGATCACAAATGCGATCTTGGAGCTCGAGCACCTGTAGTAGGATGTTACCGAGCGCAAGAGGTTGCAGTATAGCGGTTCATGAGTGTCGGTGCAGGCAGACGAAGCTTTGAGGCTCGCGTACGGACTATTTTTTCGGTTAGAGTCTTGGCACTCTTTTCGGCCACACCAACGAAATATCGCCAACTTGAACCTCCCACAAAGCGACACCACTTCCCTCGAGCCCTACTAACCTCACCACAGCACCACAATGGTAATACTCATTTATTCTTATACATTGTCTCAATCGATCTGACGATGAACTAGGCCGAGAAATCCTCCAACCCCATGCGCGAGCTGCGCATCCAGAAGCTGGTTCTCAACATCAGTGTCGGCGAGTCTGGTGATCGTTTGACTAGGGCAGCAAAGGTGCTCGAACAACTCAGTGGTCAAACACCCGTTTACAGCAAGGCCCGCTACACCGTCCGTACATTCGGTATCAGGAGAAACGAAAAGATTGCTGTTCACGTCACCATTCGAGGACCCAAAGCCGAGGAAATCTTGGAGCGTGGTCTCAAGGTCAAGGAATACGAACTGCGAAAGAGGAACTTCAGTGAGTCGGGTAACTTTGGCTTTGGTATCAGCGAACACATCGATTTGGGTATCAAGGTATGGGATCTGGCATATTGGAATCTTACGTGAATATATGCTAACATTTGACAGTATGACCCCAGCATTGGGTAAGCCGTACCTCTCCACTGCCAATCTCGACAAGTTTTGTACTAAATACAACTAGTATCTACGGAATGGACTTCTACTGCTGCATGACCCGACCCGGCGAGCGTGTTGCCAAGCGTAGGCGATGCAAGACCAAGATTGGTGCCGTACGTCTTTCCATCCAATCCTCCGTCTATCCACGCAAAGCATCTCACTGACACCCCACAGTCCCACCGCATCAACCAAGCAGAGACCATCAAGTGGTACAAGAACCGATTCGAGGGTATCGTACGATAAGCGGTTAGGAGGATGTTAGCGGGATGATTACGGCACAAGAAGAGCAAGCATATTCGGCTTCGGTGGGTTCGGCTCATTCATGGAGTCCTGGTGTGTAATTACAAAACACAGCAATTATTTTGCGGCCTATCAATGGAGCTTTGACCTCACTTCTCATGAGTGGGTGTCTTGATCACACATACAATGGAGGCTTCACTTGGGTGTTGTTCCGCTTAACCATTGGTGATCTACTTCATTTCGTTCGTGTGTTTTCGAGAGGACATCGGTCACGTACTGATGTTCTTTCTCTTGATCGCCAGTCCTAATGCCATGTAAGAGTAGTCTTGCAAGGTAAGCTAACATGAATGGTGACCATGATGTACTGCTGCTAGTTCACATATACTTAATCAATTATATTCCATTACATGTTCAAAAGAGTGGTATCAAGCTTGAAGAACGACGGCTCCAAAGATCAAAAATTCAGACCCCATACACCAAGCCAAAAATGCCCAACCAAAATGCACGCCAGCGCTAAGTGGTATCATTCAAATCAAAGAGCGACCGAAGAACGTAAAACAATGCTACACCACCAAATGAGCGACGTCTAACCCCCACATATCCTACGTTTTCCTCATAGGACTGCCATGCCAACCCCTAACCCCATCCCTACTTTCTCTCCCAAATCCAGCACCCTCCATTAGACTAGTGAACGTAGTTCCCTGCGTGAGTGGCCTCTCGACCCTCATTGCCGGTGCCTGTGGCGGCTGCAAAAAGCTCGGCGCCGGCATCAACACATCGATTGTCTCCGTGCTATCGCTTCTCGTAGTCTGTCGCCTCTTGCTATTCGAGCGAGAAGTGTACGTCGCTGGTGTACGTGTGGGCGTAGTATACGGATCCCTAGGCGCTTTGGACGGGGCTCCAGTCCCCACGCCCAACTTCGGAGACTTGGAGAACAAGCTCTTTACCCTCGGTGTTCCGAGTAACATACTCGTACCTCCATTTCCCCTCATATTCTGTCCTGTGTATACCATTCCCGTAGTTGAGTCTGGACTCGGCTGTGCTGACCCAGTACCCCGCCGCAAAAAGTCTGTTCGAGCTGCATGTACGGGATCGTAGATCGGATCACTGACTTGTCGGGCGACGTGGCCGAAGTCTCCACTATACCGATTCGCTTCACGTCGCTTTTTGATGACCCAGAATAAGAGGGCTGTGAGAAGAGCGCCGAGAACCATACCGGGGAAGAAGCCTGCTACGACGGCCTTGGCGGGGAACGAGGGATTGGAAGGGCCGGCTGTAGGAATCGGAGGGGTGTTGCCGGATGTTTGGGATGCTGCGGGGGCGTTCGTGCCTGTTGCAGAAGAGGTGGGGTTGGATGGAGAGGCAGAGGAGCTGGGTGACGAGTTCGTATTTGCTGAACACATCCCGTTCGAGCATGTATACCCCACTGGACAACAAGTATTACTGCCACCGCATGTAGGCAATTTGAGATCCGTAGTGTTGGAGACATGGATCTGGTTGTCCGGATGTAGTGTTGCGTTTAGTTGTGATACATCGCAGGTTATCGGCTGTATGAAGGTACAGTCGGATCCTTTTGGGCAACATATCACGGATGTTAGGGAGAGTGTGTTGTTGAGGGAGACGCAGCTGGAGGTGCTGGGACAGCAGAAGCTGGATGGAAAGGAGGAACCGCATTGTGAGAGGCCGGCAGTACCACCGCAGACTGAGGAGTCTGCCCTGGATATGAGTCCGACGGATTTAGCTGCGGAGAGTGCTGTTGTGAGGGCGGAAGATGAGGGGACGGTGGAGGAGATTAGGCATATCAAAGCCAGCTTGTGGAAATTCGAGGTCGCCATTTCGACCAAGTTGATGGAGATGCGCAGGAGTACGGATAGTAAAGATACCAAGAGCAGCAAGAGTTGATATAGTAGAGTAAGTCTCAGGTCGAACAAAGCGATTATAGAAATGTTTGACGATCGAAGACTCGAGAATACATGAGACACGAAACAAAATCTGAAGATGAAAGAAAGAGGTCTGGGATTTGGCCGTGGTATATATCAGACAAATATAGATACTTTGCTACATGTCGCGCCTACGTAGAAATGCCTTTGGGCCCTACGACGCCCGAACTGACGTTACTCACCCCATGATCGTGCTCCATAGGGCTCTCCCGCGTTCTAAAAAGAGACGTTGAGAAGCGCCGAGTGGACAGCAGCAGCTCCATAGGACAGAGGAGTCGATAGACTAGCACGGGCAGCGATATCAGATGACTCTTCACATCGTGTGGCTATGCAGCGACTTTTTCTCGAGACGCTGAAACTGAATAGCATGCTGGCGGCTCTCTGGTTTGAGGTCGGTGGTTGAGGAACTGGACGGCGCGTCCCAATTGGTTGATGTTTGAGGCCGCGAACATCCAGTCGGGCGCTAGTGCACTTTTCGGCTGGTCGAAAAAGTTCCATCTGAACATCTCCATCCTATACATTCGACAATCATGATAATACGTACAATAGCTAGACGGCAAACCCTTCTATCGTCCGTCTCGGCCACAAGAACAGCTGCGGTATGTACCCCTCACCGGGTCTGAAAGAAGGTCTACTGGCCCACTGACACCGTCTCGACGTGTTTTAGAGATGCATCTCGCAGACTTCGACACCGACACCATTGGGCTCCTTGAGGAGATCAAGAGTCCCCACTCTATCGAACAACGAAGCTCGGCTCCAGGAAGAGGGCATACCCGGTCTATTTTCCAGTGATGCTTTCCGGATTGCGTGGACTGAGTATCAAGGGATGATGGTTGAGGCAGTGGATGCTGCAACAGCCGGTACTACTTTCCCGTCAATCGATCCTCGGATTTCCGCCGATATCTACATCGCGGCCAGGAAGTGAAGGAATCCGTGCTAACGTGCTGTGTAAGGGACCCCGCTGGAAGGTTTGGATCCCCAGAAATTAGCAGTGCAGACCGCCCGGGAACCTGATTTGGCCTACACCTTCAACTGCGCCTCAATGGCATTCAACAACCATTTCTTCTTCAAAGGAATTGTACGTCGATATACTCCTGTGGTTCTACTTCCCAAAGGCGGCGCTGTTTCATCTTTACGTCTATTGAAAACTCCCGCTGACGTATCTTCTTAGTCCCTAGAACCTAATCCAACCGACCCCTCCCCAGATCTAACAAACGCCCTTTCAATCCAATACTCCTCTCTCGACTCACTCCGCTCCACTTTCCTCAAAACAGCTTCCGCAATGTTCGGGCCCGGCTTTGTCTGGCTCGTCCAACTGCGAGAGGAACGCCAGCCCTTCCGAATTCTGTGCACCTACAATGCCGGCTCACCACTTCCAGGAGCGCACTATCGCGCCCAAGCCGTCGACATGAACACTCAGAATGCAGACTCGCTGAAGAACTTGCCCTCTCATTTGAGTCAAGTGCAGAACACAGCGGGAGCTTTCGGCGAGGCTGCGCAGAGGGGTGGCACCCCCAAGCAGAAGACATCCCTTGGAGGAGCAGACTTGACGCCACTGTTATGTGTAAATACGTGGGAGCATGCCTGGTTGCCGGATTGGGGGATTCAAGGGAAGGAAGCGTATTTGGAGGCATGGTGGGAGAGGATCAATTGGAACACTGTCCTCTCGCTCGCCAGTCTAACCGCCCAAACGGGTTCTCGGCGAAGATTCGAGTATGGGCAGCGTCAATAGAAGCATTGTATCTATAGGGTCTAAACTTGTTATCGGAGATTGTAGGCATGTAAATGTATAGACATCAGTGTACAGATACTGTATAAAATATGACCATATTTGAGTATATTCGCCACCCTCAGTTTTTAGTATGAGTCTCCAGGAATTTGTTCTATTAATCGCAATGTGAAGATATATTGGACATAATTTCGAAAATTAATATACCTACCTACGGTCACACAGCACGTGACCTCTTGCTCGAAAAGTTCCCGAGCCGGCTCCAACCCCGGGCATACTCAACACCAAAGAGTGATCCACCACATCTTTCCTCCGCGCTTTTCGCACTCCTCTCACCATCCACATTTCCACCATGGCCGCCGCAGTAAAAGCCCTCAATGCGAAGATACGATCGAACAAGTACCTTGATTACTTCTGCTCGACCCGTGCGTATACCCGTTCAATTCCCTCTCACTTCGGAGCTTCGAAGTTAACCCCGGAGATTTGCGAATGAGGGTAGGGCTTGCAGAAGTATACTTTGACTGATGCTTTCATAGATTTCTGGGGCCCGGCGAGTAATTTCGGTATCCCGATTGCTGCGGTTGCGGATATGAGCAAGGATCCTGAGATGTATGTTCCTCTATCACGATGCGATGAGTCGACGAAGATTTCTGTACCCCGAACCAGCATCGCTTTGCGCACCCATACGTTTCCACCTACCCGTCTTGCGCCAGTACGCTGGTCTAGCTCTCGCGCCTGAATCACCCTACAATCTCGCACAATTGTGTCTGGAAATGGAATGCTGACTGTGGCCGCTATTGCAGCATCTCCGGCCGTATGACTGCCGCCCTCTCCCTCTACAGTGCCGTATTCATGCGCTATGCTCTCGCGGTCCAGCCTAAGAACTACCTTCTCTTCGGATGCCATTTCATCAACTGCGCGTCGCAGCTTACACAAGGTTACCGATACACGAACTACTGGAAGTACGTATACATTCCGTCAAGAATTCTTCATGAAGAACGACCTTAGCTTGAAAAACTATTCCTCCCAGGCTGTTATTTTTGGAATCTATTACTAATGACTGCGTTCTTCTCAGTTTCGGAGGCCGAGAAAAACAACTCGAGTTACAGGCGAAGGATGGAGCGAACAAGGTAGAATCGAAGGCAGCGGATATTGCATCGCAAGCGAAGGAGGGTGTGAACAAGGCGGAACTGAAGGCGGCTGATATTGCAACACAAGCCAAGGAGACCGCGAAGAAGGCAATTGGGAAGTAAGCACATCAAAGCGTGAGGATGATCAAATGCGGTGGAGGAATGAAGGGAGGAAGTGGCTGGCGGATGGCAATCCTAAATCTTGGTACTTGTGTCAATATTGGGACTTCGGACTATGTGGTCTAACGACTTCTTCTCTCCTGTCATAGTAGATTCTTTTTTCTCTCGAGCGGGAAAATGGTAAGGTATTATTCTCTAGGGGTTCAATCACATATAGTAAAGTTACTTAAGCCCTCTTCTCTCCTACCAGTTATCAAGCACTAAGAATCAAGCTTGCACTTATCATTCTGCACCTGCTTTTGTATGTTAAGGTACGGATCCTAAGGTAACTAATTCATTTTTCTTCTCTGGTAAATTTCAGGTAGCAGGAAGGAAGCTTGCTTTAACAATTCTAATATCACTGCCAAGATATAAAGGCATTAATAAACTGCGTCTTGTGCAGCAAACTAGACATCGGATGCTTGGAAATTGACCACTAATTCTGACTCTGTATTACGATACAAAATCAGCTTTGCCCATAGAGCAAAGTCAATTGTACAGTAATATGCCTTTGCCCATCACGCAGACTCTTAAAACCTTCAAGCCTTACCTTGACCTAGGTTCTATAAAACATCGTTCAGGAGACAAAGAATGGGTAATGAAACCCTAATTTTTCTACTACATATCTCCTCTAACCAAAAAGTCCAACAAACCCACTTCCAACCTACTTACATCAAACTCGACCGCCCTCCAATCTCCGTACCCCCTTGTCCACTAGGCATCTCTCCATTCCTACCCACCACAAACTCTTTATAAATACTCGCTAATCTCCTTCTCTCCTGCTCACTAATACTACTCCTAGTCGTAGCCAGCGAGCTCTCAATATGTCGCCACTGAATCTCTGGTTCTTTGCTTTCCCCCTCATTATTCTCCTTAGCATCAGTATCTGGTTCTGTATTACGCTGGTGCTGAAGCTGTTTCTGTTTTCGGCGGAGAGATTGGAGGGAGGCGATTTTTGAGGCGATGAGGGCGCGTTCTGTTAAGGCTGATGAGGATTGCGAGGCTTCATCGTCATCATCGCCGAAGCGGAAATGCATGAAACTTGGGACGCCGGTTTCTCCTTTACTTGATTTTGAACCGCCGCTGGAGTTGCTGGTAGATTTCTTTGGGCCCTTCTTCCCGCCATCTCCTAGCTCTGCAAGCTCATCGCCTAAGACATCGTGGATAGCTTCTAGCTGTGCGTTGTAAACTACAGCCTGTAGATCGGCTCCCGAATACCCTTCTGTTCTCTGAGCGATCTCTCTCAGGTTCTCTCCTTTGTACTCGGTCTTCAGCACGCTAGGCGCGAGCCGTAATTTTCGGGTCACGGCTTTGAGGATATCGACTCTTTCTTCTAGCCCAGGCAAATCGCAAATCAAACTCTTATCTAAACGTCCAGGCCTTAGAAGCGCAGGGTCGATCAAATCAGGCCTGCTGGTTGCCGCCAAGACGTAGACGCCAGAGAGACCCTCGGCGCCATCCATTTGTGTGAGTAGCTGGTTGACAACTCGATCTGTGACGCCTGTGGAATCGTGCCCACGCTTTGGAGCTATTGAATCGAATTCGTCGAAGAACAGGACGCAAGGCCTGGCAGCTTCCGCGCGCTCGAATAAATCTCGAACGGATTTTTCGGAGGCTCCGATGTATTTGTTTAGAATTTCGGGGCCTTTAACGGAGATGAAGTTGAGGCCACATTCACCTGCTACGGCGGAGGCCAGGAGCGTTTTACCGCATCCGGGATAGCCGTACAACAATAGACCTGAGCGAAGGCGGAGGGGACATTGGGCGAAAATGGGTGCGTAAGTGGTGGGGTATTGGAGGGTTTCAAGGAGTGTCTGTCGAGTAGCGTGCAAGCCGCCAATTGAGTCCCATCGCGTAGTAGATGACTGTAATGTCACGTTACGGAGAGAGGCGGGCGTAAAGCCAGAGAGAGCGCTAGTGAAATCTTCCTTGGAAAGCTCAATGGTGCTGGAGCTGGAAGTAGAGACGCTGACAGATCGGATGAGAGCTTCGCTGCGGGCCCGGGAAACCAGAAGGACAAGATCACCGGGCATGTAGCCGTCAGTCTGGCCCGCTAGTTCCAGGAAATCGATATCTGGATTGATAGTGAAGCCATCCTGTTCTTGATCTTGCTGATGAGAGGTGCTGGGCCTACTGTCTGATAAAGAATTGGCCGGGACCCCATGAGAGCTGGAGGTGCTGGGCCTGCTGTTCGAAGTAGAACTCTCGAAGAATGTTTTGTGATCAGAAGATATCTCGTTGAATTTCTCAGGAACTCTTGAGGTCGTAGTGTCTTGGCTAACGAGCATCTCTAGCACTCGTCTTCTCCCCTCCTTGTTAGGTGCTTTTAAACTGACGATTTCTCGAACAACGTGACCTCCGATGATGACATTGTTTAGAGCCTCCTTGCTCTGTGCGGTTGCCAGAAGCACGACACCCGAGTCCATTGAACAGTATTTCTTCACGATAGAGATAAGACTCTCACTGATATGGCGGCTTCGGCCGTTTTCTCCGCCAACCTGTAGTTCGGTCTCCATGGGACATAGTCTATCGAGATCATCGAGTATTACCACAGCTTTGCCACCAAATCTCGCCCCCCAAGATGCAGATCCAAAGAGACGATTAAGGGTTTCTTTGATAGTTGATACTCGTGTCTCGTCGGCAACGAGTTTGCGGCAGGGGAAATAGACGGTGTTGAAGAGAAATCCTGAACGAAGTTGGTGCGCGAGATGATGTGTGAGATTTGTCTTGCCAGCCCCTAGCCCACCCGTTAATAGGACGGAGGATGAATGTGATAAATGTGATACCAATTGCTCAATCAAAGGATCAATCCCGACCAACGTTGGTGCTGTCTTTGGTAAAGGGTCTCCCGGTGGCCATCCCTTTAGTGCACTAGAAGGCTTCAAGATCTCCGCCTCGATCTCAATTGGTAGCTTCCTCTCGGAGCCTAATACCCAGCTAGGTAGCTTACTTGAATCCTCCCGAGTAGATTGCGGGGGATCAAATCTTACAATACCACCTCGCCAGCCCTTCTCCGCGCCATCGATATTTGGCAAAACCATGCCATCTGTTACGGGGCCATCTAGAAGGCCGTTGCCCTCTGGCTTCTTTCCATATATTCTCCTGATTCTTTTTGCTGCTTCCTCCCGTTCTTGCTTGGATTCGCCACCAAACTTGAGGGCTGAACTAGCGAACGGTCCTATTAGAGAAAATGGAAGAATCTTAATACGTTTGACGCCTGGATCTTTAGAGTCTTGCGGTTTCGCCAAAGATGACGGTTTTGCTGTCTGGGCAGGAGCACCTTCAATCCGGATAAGCCCTCCCACAAAGCCTTCGAATCCGAGAACTCCGCAGAGATTAGTGGATAATGCAGCATGCCGAGCATCTGGTGCATCGTCCCATGTGGCCACTTTAGCTATTACTCGGCCAGCTGGCTTCTCTGTTTCCTGCTCTTTTTGCATATCAACAGGTTCCTGCAAACCAGCAGGCTTCACAACCGATACGGATACCCAATTGACACCCCGCAATGCTTTTGAGAGCAATATGTCCTTGTCTATCCAGACTTTGAGACCGTGGTTTTCTGCATCGTCTTCTTCGTCAAACCATTCTTCCGCAACATTCCTGTCAACGCCGCGAAGGAATACCGCACCTCGAGCTGTATTCTCGTCCCTTCCACTACGTCGTCTCACGGTACTTGCAGCACTTTTACCGCCAGCGCTCCTCCTACTCATACCACCCACACTTCGGCTCTCACGACCAGAAGACCTTTCGGTTTTGTGCCGCGTTTTTGGTGCAACAATGACCTCCGCATCAGGAGATATCTTTGCGAATGCAGATGTGGGAGGTGGTGAAGGATTGATCGAGGTCACAATGATGTTCGCAGTAGTTGTAGGCGAGAGATGTAATGTCAAAGGATGGGGAGATTGTGCTTGATTTTCAGGACCGGGCGTAAAGGAGGGGTTTGGTAATGCACGTATTTGTGATAGGAAATTGAGCTCCAAGAATTGCGCATGTAGTTCGATCACTATAATGCGACAAAATCAGTATTAAACAGATACTACAGTCATTCTACACATACTTTCCCAATCCACAGGCGTCAAAGGTTCAATGTTGATTGTATGCGCTTGCGGAGGATCTAGATGTAGTAATATGCCAACCTTCTGTCCTTCTACAAGTCCTATCAGGCGTCCGAAGGTTGCGTCCACTTCTACGACTGGTATGTCCTGGTCTTTGCTTGCCGGCCCTCCTCTAGTACCGCTCAGGCCATCTCGACCGACAACTGGCGCAAGTTTGCGCTTGCTTTGCATGCCAGTCCATCCTACGAAGATTGATCTCAATGGCGATGAGGCCTTGTTGTCGGGGCTATTAGATAGTGAAGGTTGGCGATAATTTAGTTCCACAACCACATTTTGAGCAATCTACATTGATTCAATTCAGCACACTTTGATATCATAAAATAGGGCAACTCACAGCATTCGCATTGACCAGGACGGAAACCAGAGAAGAAGGAAGATTGACAAGACAATTCTTGAGAGACTGTAATAAGGCTATTTCAGCATGAACCACCTGGCCCGATGGCTTTCTCGAGGGAGCCATTACGGTGAGAGTGTCACGACGGAGGGATGAGCGACATGGCTATTCACTGCTTCTGTGTCCTCTGCCGAGGTATTCACGGAAGTTCATCTCGAGGGCGGTGGCAGAATTCCCACCCAGTGAACGCCAAGACCCTGGCCCCTGTCACCCGTACCTGTCAAACGCGACGCGGTCAAGGCGCGTCGCAACTTTCTCGCCAACCCCCCGTTCTCATATCTATCTTGCATCGTGCAGCCCACGACGAAGTTAACTCACCACAAAACACCCACATCGCTCTTTACGCTCCTTTTTCGTCTATATCCCAAGCGTCATGGCGCTTCTTACGGACAAAGCTCGTGTCAATTACGAGGAGCAGCAAGGTTTGCGCAATGCGTTTGTCAAAAATGCCACGGACACTCGACTGACAATCAATTACAGCTGCGTTTGAGGACTTCCTCCAAAACTTCAAGTCTTCTTCCACCGAAGCTGCCGAGCAATTAGAGGGGTTAAACATTGGCGAAAATGACAGCGACGAATACGATTTCATGGATGATACCGTCGAGGGCGCCGCGAGTCGGGGACAAGGCCGCAGTCGCAATCCCAAACAGAAATATATGCAGATGCTGCAGGACGTATCAGACCGAGTGTTGTCACAGGTCACCATAGATCTTAACGATCTTGATGCGGTGGGTCACATGCATCGGCTATGATGCAAAAGATTGCTGCTAACACGCCACTGAAATAGTACGAGAAAGCGCTTGGAGATGAAACGGATTTCAAGCTCGTCTCTTCAATAGAACAGAACGCATATCACTACATTGAAATTTTCTCAAGAGCTGTAGACAAAGTCCTGCCCGAATCGTCAAGAGAGCCAAAGTATGTACAGCAATCATCTATATCTGGAACCGGTGACTGAAATTTGATGGTGCAGTTTCAAGGATGATGTTCTGGATATCATAATGACACAGCGCTCGAAGCGAAACGAACGGATGCAGGAGCTGCAAGGTGGTGACGAGAGCGCCATGCCCCCTCCCGAAACCCTATTCCCTCCCGCCTTGACTCGACGATACACTCTGAACTTCAAACCCATAATACCTTCTGGTTCAAGTAACGAGCGCAGCTTAAAAGCCTTAGCTGTTCGGAATGTGCGAGGAGAGCATCTGGGCCATCTCATCACTGTTCGAGGTATCGCTACTCGAGTATCAGATGTTAAGCCTGCCGTACAAGTTAATGCATATTCTTGTGACCGATGCGGATGCGAGATATTCCAACCTATCACTACCAAGCAATTCACCCCAATGGTGGAATGTCCTTCAGAAGAGTGTAAGACAAACAACACAAAAGGCCAACTTTTCCTCTCAACTCGAGCATCAAAGTTCCTCCCGTTTCAAGAAGTCAAGATTCAAGAAATGGCCGATCAGGTCCCAGTTGGTCACATTCCCAGGCAGTTGACCGTACATTGCCATGGCACGCTTGTGAGACAGATCAATCCTGGTGATGTTCTCGATATCGCAGGCATCTTCCTACCTACACCGTACACTGGCTTCAAGGCTATACGCGCTGGTCTACTTACAGATACGTATCTAGAAGCGCAGTATGTGAATCAACACAAGAAGGCCTACGACGACATTGTGCTCGCTCAGCCGACGCTCCGGAGAATGAACGAGCTGGAAAGAACTGGGCAACTCTATGAGTACCTTTCACGGTCGATTGCTCCTGAAATTTTCGGTCACACCGACGTCAAGAAAGCACTTCTTCTTCAGCTGATTGGCGGTGTAACGAAGGAAATGGGTGATGGCATGCGTATTCGAGGTGACATCAATGTCTGCTTGATGGGTGATCCTGGTGTTGCCAAATCCCAGCTTCTTAAATATATCACCAAAGTTGCTCCCCGTGGCGTATACACTACGGGTCGTGGTAGCAGTGGTGTCGGTCTTACGGCGGCTGTCATGCGTGACCCAGTCACAGATGAGATGGTTCTTGAAGGGGGTGCTCTTGTATTGGCTGACAACGGCATGTGCTGCATCGATGAATTCGATAAGATGGACGACAGCGATCGGACTGCCATTCACGAAGTCATGGAACAGCAGACAATATCCATTAGCAAAGCTGGGATCACGACGACCTTGAACGCTCGCACCTCAATTCTCGCTGCCGCTAATCCACTGTATGGTCGCTACAATCCTCGTATCTCACCTGTCGAGAACATCAATCTCCCTGCCGCTCTCCTTTCTCGTTTCGATATTCTCTTCTTGATTCTGGACACCCCTTCGCGAGACTCAGACGAGGAGCTAGCGCGACACGTTACTTACGTGCACATGCACAATGCTCACCCTGAGGCACCCGGTGGAATTGTCTTCTCTCCTGCTGAAGTTCGACAGTGGGTAGCTCGCGCTCGGTCATTCCGTCCGGTCGTGCCAAAGGAGGTCTCTGACTACATGGTTGGTGCGTATGTACGTATGCGTCAGCAGCAAAAGCGTGACGAAGGCTCTAAGAAGGCTTTCACGCACACTTCACCGCGTACACTGCTAGGTGTCCTCCGTATTTCACAAGCTTTGGCGCGTCTGCGGTTTGCAGACGAAGTAATCACAGAGGATGTAGATGAGGCTTTACGACTTGTTGAAGTCAGCAAGGCCAGTCTATACGCAGATGAGCGGGGCAGAGACGATCACACCCCTAGCAGCAAAATCTACCATCTTATCCGGACAATGGCAGCAAGTGGTGCTGCAGCTGTTGGTGATGGCAGTCGCGGTGAGCTGGATCTCCGGAGAGTCAGAGAGAGAGTGCTCGCGAAGGGATTCACCGCGGACCAATTCGAGCAAGCCATTGATGAGTACGCAATGTTAGATGTAAGTACCCCTTTTCTCGAGTCTTTATACCGCTTTGTACTAATTTGGCGATTTAGGTTTGGCAAACTGCTTCTGAAGGAACCAGGCTGGTATTCATTGAAGCTGGAAACGAAGATCAGGATATGGATGACGAGTTTTAGATGGTTGATGTTAATGGGTGAGGTTAGCGTTTTGAATGATTCTTCATTGGGATGCGCAAGGAGTAATGGATTGGTTTCTTGGGTGCATGAAATACCTGTCTCGTAGGACAGCTCACTTTGATCGTAGTTTAACAAAGCACATTCAAAGATGTTCGATAAATGAATAATCGTGACCTTTCCCGTCTTTGGCATTGCACGTGAACGAGGCTTCTCAATGTTGTAGGTAAAGGGGTTTGATTGGATGGAAACATCCCCAAGATTTCCGTTGTTTGGATCTCGAATATGCGCAATTACGTCCCGCCAAGCTTCTGAGGACCACCACCATCCAAGACGTCTCACAAGGGTACCTCACGAATTCACTTTCCAGTTTTCCCTAGTGAAGGTGTAACACGAAGCCGTTAAACAAAATCTCATTACAGACGACGTGAAGATTCTCGTTAAAGTTGACACTCTACATTACACCTTCCGCAAACAACCTACGCTGCGGCCTAGGCTGATAAGCACGAGCTCATCAGCACGTCTTTGCTTCTTCCAAACTTTCGCACCCTGTCTCTACCACTCGACTCTCTCAACCACAAAATGGCTAAGCAAAATTCCTTTGCGACATTCCTCATCATTGGCCGTATAGTCTCCCCCAAATGCCTGGCAACTAGAATGATTGCTAATAAGCTATAGCTACTTGCTTCTTCCTGGGCATATTGTTCTCCAACTTCCCCTACGATTACAATGTCCTTTGGTCAACGCCCCCGGATCGGGAACCATATTTCAAAATCCTGGAGGACCACCTCAAATTCCTCTATGCGTCGCCTCCCATAATATCCCGAATCCTCCACATTGCCATTGGTACCGGATTGATCGGCTTCATCACCAAGCTCTACAAGCCTAGTGAAGCGAACATGCTCTTTGATGGAGCTTCTCTGGTCTTGTACATGGTCGGCGTCACGGTATATCTTACCAATATCGTCAAGGGTTTGAGAGTCATTGCAGCCGGTATCTACGGAAAGGTGGACATGCTTCCAGTAGATGCAAATGTTCCTGATAACACGAGCGTTGATGACTACATCTCGAGGGAGGATACGTTGAGGGTCTTTGCTGCCAGCAATACCATTCTGGCGCTGGTTCTCGTTGGTGTGCTTGTGCTTCAGGCTGGACAGTGGTATGCGCAGCGAAAGGAAGAGGCTGAGATTGCGGAGATGGATCGGGTGGCTAAAGAGAAGAAGAATTCGGGAAAGAAGAAGCAGTAATGGTCGCCTTTGTCAGCCTGCTCAGTGTTGGGAAGGTTTGTCGATTCAGCATTCTCTCCTAAGAGTTAATTTCTTCCCAATCTGCGGCCGGACTTAACCGCCTTGTGGCATCTTTATCATTTGCCAGCTTTGGCTTTCAGGATATCAATGTACTTTACTTCCTTACACATCTTGACTCCTTCTCATCCTTCCCCGCCACTTCAGAATGAAAATGTGGGTTAATAGCGTCCTATTCGGGCGCCGGAGTATTGAAAAGTCCTTCTGTTACCGCAGTCTATTCTGTCTGTGTCAGTGCAAGAGATAGGTGCATTTCGTGCCTTGTCCATTGAAAAAGCAAGCACATCGGAGCCTCCCATTGTAATATCTCGCTTTCCTTTCGAGTAGTGATTGTGGGCTCCCTGGGGTCAATTCCACTACTCAAAGACGACAGCAGACAAAGTTCCTTAACTGAAAGACTGCAGCTTGACGCGCCTTGAATCCCACATACTCCTCAAAAGAATAGCTATGTTCAGCGCGGGCCCTTCAGGTACTAGCGTGGCCAGTGGGACTGGCTACCACACAGCGTAGCTAATGTAGGTAAGTAGCCGTCTTGATCTCTATCGTTGTTTGAGCCTTCCTTTGTACCCACTTCTTACAGCCTCTTTCTCAGTTCAAAGAGCACCGACGTTGAGGTTGTGACAGATTCATGAGTCCAACACGGCGCGGGCGTCAGTCATGGCTAGCGGAAATGAGTCGAGCAAAGATTAGCTTTTGTCTTAGAATTCCAGCATTCGACGTATAGCTCGGGCTGTGTATAGCTAATCATCGCCTGACCGGAATATTTAGCTTTATTTTTTCTTCATTGTCAAAAGTAGGTGAGACCTGGACGCGGTTCGCGGGGCAGACTTGTTCTTACCCTTTCCTTCAACTTCACCCTCCTGCGAGAAGTCACGCCTCATCTTTCACGCAGAACGTGTCATACTTACCGGTATCGGGACAACCTCGAATCCAAAGCGATGCCTCTCGAACCTCGCACCAACAAAGATTTGTTCGACCTTCAGCTCAAGCACATCACCTCAATCCTCTGGGCGAGGCAACGTGAGGAGTGTACTACGGTAACGTCTCTTCAGCCTGTACCATCCATCCCAGCAATGCCTGGCCACGTCACACCGACGATGGACTCGCTAGAGACCAACGCACCGAAGACCTCCCATTCCCGCACGTACAGCACCGATCTACTAAGCTTAATGCGAGCGGAGTTAGAGCAGCTGTCTCTGCAAGCTCAGAACCGGAAATACGTCGATGAGCCTATCGATGAGCCTATCGATGAGCCTATCGATGAGCCTATCGAAGAAGACCCAAGCGCCGAGCTCGACGGCATGGCGACAGACGATTCCACGCCTTGTTCCTTTACCCGCTCTACATCTGCGCGCTCTTCGGACACACTGCTGGCTGAATCATCTAAAGCGGGTACGACGCCAGAGCCAGAAACACTCAGCACTGAACAGATGAAGTATGTGGTCGCTCTACAGCTCGGAGCAAATGGAGTCAACCTCAAGCGTCTAATCCAAGGAACGAGAGAACTGTTCGGCGTTCACACGGAGGAGACTGAGATAGTTCCAGGTCAGAGTCCCTTCCGTCAATGAGAGAAATAATGCTGAGCGGTCATAACAGTTCACAAGCCAGAACCCAACGAACTGACCCCAAATTGTGTCACGGTGACCAACATCGCAGCCGATGCAACTTATGAAGAAGTTTTGCAACTCTTCTCAGGCATTTGTGTGTAAGTGACATGCTCGTCTTCCTTCACCGTGTAGGATAATATTCTTACTCAACGGAACTTTACAGTCATGAGATGAAGTTTGCGGACGGCCGACACCCTTTCAGAAACACTAAAGTGGCCTATCTGGAATTGGGTACACCAGCAGATGTAGCGAAGGCTATGGGAACTGTCGTGACGAAGAACATCTATGGCCTGAGGGTTGATGTGACTCGAGGCTATCAGGAGGTGCCTCTGCGTTCATATGAAGGCTGGTTCTAGATTCTCTCTTCGAATGCTACTTTTGGTATCGTCTGGATTGTAAGTCATTTGGGTGTGTGGACTTGAGAATGGTTTGGAGATGAAGGTGATACGGAGGAAGATGGAGTTCAGGGAATTGGGACTGGCGGTGTTGTTTCGGACTCATGCATATGGTGAAGGCGGACTGCGACGAACGGTAAGAGGATCCCCCCATCTCTCTCCTTCTCCTTCGCCAGATTTGGTGGCTGATAGTGTAGGAGCCGAACCAGCATTGAGGGATTTTGTTATTGAAGTGGCAATGGAAAGCATGAAGGCAATTCTGGATCTTAAAAGGGATGTTTCAAGGAGTTGTTTCGGCCTCCACCTTATTCAATTCCGGCGAATGTCTTCAACATGGTTAGATGCTAAGTCATGTTATTTGTCAAACGGTGGAGAGCCCAGATGTAAATGCTTGATGTATGGGTACTCTATAACAACCCTTAGTAAATGGTGGCTGCTAGCTAGGTATCGACTTTATTTTCGACCAGCGCCCTACAACCCTCGTGTAGCCATGAAGGCTATAGCGAACTTCCAAACCCGGACAATCCATGCACGAAAGACCATTTGGGTCCGTGCGCCCCCCACGTTCCAACCCTAGAATCCTTCGCATAAGGCTGCATCTGCATCTCACAGAAAAGCGTATGCAAGCTCCCATCGCCATTGCCACTCATTGCCAGTGTTGCTCATATGATGGGTTTATGATTGAGTTACCGAAAAAGCATTTCACGCGAAGCCCGTCTCCGAACAGAGTTCCTCTTCGGAGGTGGCCGCTCTGCCGATGATTATCGCCGCCACCCATCATCCCCCACTTTACAAACAATTGACTTACCTGCAGATGGGACCGTTCCATTTGATGTTGTGGGAGCTTTTGAGAGATCTCGGGTAGTGGCTTTATTTCATTGTGGGACTTAAGACAAGTACAATCGACCAGGGCGACCTGCCTTACTCCATCGCCATGGAGGAAAAGGAACAGATGGAGTATAACGCGCGCATTGAGGAAATACGGCAGAAAGAGTTTCCAATGCTTCAAGGTATAGCTCTTCCTTATTAAGCCCTGATTACTTAAGGTCAGTATCACTAACAATCTCAGGTACCACTTACCTTGATCATGCTGGGACGACACCATACGCGAAATCTACAATCGAGCGATTCTCTGCCGGAATGATATCAAACCTCTATGGTAATCCGCATTCCGCTTCTGCTGCTTCCCAGTTATCCACCAGACGTATAGAAAACACAAGATTACGTCTTCTACAGCTTTTCAATGCCGACCCGGACATATTCGATGTCGTCTTCGTTGCCAATGCAACTGCCGGAATAAAGCTGGTCGTGGAGGCTTTCAGGGACCGGGAGGAGGGTTTTTGGTATGGCTATCATCGAGACTCGCATACGAGCCTTGTTGGTGTTAGGGAGACTGCGAAGGAGCATCGCTGTTTTACCACGGATGCTGAAGTTGACCTATGGTTAGCTGAATCAGAACCATCAGCTACTGTGGGACTGTTTGCATACCCCGCACAGTCCAACATGAATGGACGTCGTTTACCTCTGGACTGGTGCCGGCATATTCGTTCGAGCTCGAATGGATCTCTGTATACTCTACTCGATGCTGCCGCTCTTGCATCAACTACACCTCTTGATCTCAGCGACGGTAACTCTGCTCCTGATTTTACTGTCCTGAGTTTGTATAAGATATTCGGCTTCCCAGATCTTGGTGCTTTGATCGTACGCAAAGAGTCGGGCCATGTGTTCGATCATCGCCGCTACTTTGGTGGTGGGACCGTAGACATGGTTGTATGCCTCAAGGAGAATTGGCATGCCAAAAAGTCGGAAGTACTCCATGAACAGCTTGAAGATGGAACACTTCCAATCCATAACATCATGGCCTTGAATACAGCTATGCAAGTTCATCAGGAACTATTTGGTTCCCTAGAGAGAGTCTCAAGACATACTACTTTCCTGGCGGAGAAGCTATACCATGGACTAACCTCCCTTCGGCATTGGAATGGAGTCTCTGTCTGCCAGGTGTATAAAGATCCATCGTCCTCTTACGGTGACTCAAAAAGTCAGGGGCCAATCGTGGCTTTCAACATACGAAACAGCCAGACTGGATGGGTGAACAACTCTGAAGTCGAGAAACTTTCCATTGTCAAGAACTTTCAGTTGAGGACTGGCGGACTCTGCAATCCTGGCGGCATTGCCTCGTTCCTTGGACTGGCCCCATGGGAGATGAAGGAGAACTTTTCAGCTGGACAGCGCTGTGATAACGACAACGACATCATGCGCTCAAAGCCAACGGGTATGATTCGAGTCAGCCTGGGCGCATCGAGCACAATCGAGGATGTTACATCGTTCGTTGAATTTCTGCAGGAATTCTTCGTGCAGGAAGACCCATCGCTGAGTGAAGCTTTACCAGTAGCATCTTTCCACCTAGAGCCACCAACGCAAAGTCGATTCCACGTGGAAAGCTTGACAATATACCCCATAAAAAGTTGCTCTGGTTGGACGGTGCCACCGGGCAAAGCATGGGAGGTGCGACAAGAAGGCCTTGCTTGGGATCGTGAGTGGTGCCTTGTCCATCAAGGCACAGGTGCCGCTCTGAGCCAGAAGCGCTATCCAAAGATGGCTCTTATTCGACCATGCATTGACTTGGATGAGGGCATTCTGCGCATACGATTGACTGGATCACTCCAAGCCGTCACTCGGAACCCTGAGATCGCCATACCCCTATCAGCTGATCCAAGGCTTTTCTCGGACGAAGCTGTGTACAAACAAAGGCCTGCTAGAGTGTGCGGGGATTCGATTAGTGCGAAGACCTACAAGTCAAAAGAGATATCCGCCTTCTTCACCCAAGCTATTGGGGTGGCTTGTCATCTTGCTCGATTCCCGGCTACCGGTATCGGAAAGAACTCGACAGCTTCATCAAGACATTCTAAACCTCATCTACAGAAGCAGCAGGTTCCCGTCAGCATGTGCATTCCCGGCGCTTTTCCAGATAGCGGGATACAGCCACCAGCGGCGACCGTTTCGAGACCAATTTTGTTGTCGAATGAGAGTCCAATACTAACCATTTCGAGATCTAGCCTCAACCGTCTGAACGAACTTATCAAAGCTGATGGCGGCAAGGCGGCGCAAGCAGATGTCTTTAGAGCCAACATCGTGGTTGCTGAGAATCTGGCTCACATGCCGGGAACTGAACAGCCTTACGCAGAGGATCATTGGCGCTATCTTCAGATTGGACGACAGTACTTTGAAATGCTGGGGCCGTGCCGCAGATGCCAAATGGTCTGTGTTGACCAACATACGGCGGAGCAGAACGAAGAGCCGTTCGTGACCTTGTCGAAAACGCGTAGGTTTGACGGCAAGGTCTTCTTTGGTGAACATACGTGCCATTTACCCATAGGAGATGTTTCTTCGCCACTCGCTCAAAATCCAACAATCTCTGTAGGAGACGCTGTTCGGCCGTTCAAAGACAGCGATGTCGATAGCGATTTGATTCTACAGTCTGTTCTCTAAGTTCAAGAGCGTCTATGCATTCTCGTTTCATGTTTTCCTTTGCTTTATGGAACGAGATTCACGTTTCTTGGATTTCCATTTCTGTGATGGGCTGCATGTCGTGCTCTTTCCGTTCTCGTCTGTTTACGAAATGTCCGCGTGGCTTCAGATGGCATGCAGACATGCGTGTCAATTGGCGGTTTTCATGCTCTGCGGTACGACAATATCAGCATTAACGAATAAAGTTAAGACACCAGAGGACCATCAATACGCCTCATCCGGGTGAGGCTTTTCGGTCTTGCACTGGATAGGAAGCTTGTGGGCATAAGCGCTGGTATAGTGAAGTTTGGTCGAAGCATTCGTCAGTCTGGTTTCGACCAGTGAAGACTGTTTAAACAGCCATCCTGCCACAGCCTCGACGGGCAAGGTCCAAGCGCTGGTGTGTTGAGGCGCGCGCCCAGAGAACGAACCACAGATGGAGAGAGCAGCCTTCCAACAGGCGGTCTTTTGAAGGTCGAGCTACCTCAAGTCGGTCTTGAGATGGAAGCGCGCGCAGTAGGATTAAGCAGCTAGAATACACAGCGGCTGCATTAAGCTCCAAGACAGCATAAAGTCTCGGCCCGTGCCAGTACGGCCAGATAAACTGCCCTTCCCATCACGACACCCAGTTTGCAATCGTTCATCACGCGTTCGTTTTTAGATCTCGGGCAGCCCGTCCTGCCACGTCCTTCCCGTCTCACGCAAACGACTCAGCAGTCTCAGCTGAAGGCCTTCTAACACGGGCATTGGCCATTGCCTGGCGTTGCTGTTTGGGATAGACAATCTCACGTCTAGCCACGTTGGTCTCCCCCAGTTTGATCCACCAACGGGTTGTCCTTGGCTCGTATTTGCAGTCGCAGCCTTCCGCGCTGACTTCCATCCTCACGAGCTTCCGGAAACCACAGCGACCAATCAGCGGGCTGTTTCGAGGGTGTTCTTGAGTGCAGCTGCAAGGGCCGCAAACAAATCACACTCTCTTTCATCTCAGGCTGCTTAGCGGCCAACCAACTGGCCGTGGTGCTGAAGCTGAGGCCTGACCAACCACCGCCCACGGCGCGACGAGAGGGGTCGACAGCCGAAGACGCACCAAGCCTCTCCTGGTTGGCAGGGCGGCTGTTTTGCATCACCTTGTCGCTGTCCTAAGGGCGAAACGGGTGGCAGCGTTTGACCTTTGCAGAGTGCAGCACCCACCACCGAGGGCCACCCTACGGCCTCTTTACGCGCCCGCTGTAAAAATAGCACCCACCGCCCACCACCCAACCAGCGACCGCCTACCAAAAGCCCAAATAACAACAATCCACCGCCAAACAAAAGGTACCTAGAGCCTACCTCTCTCTCTTCTCTCTCACCACGTCGCGGCTCTCTCCCACGGCTCGTAGGCACCGCACATTCAGCCCACCTTCGTTGGACAGGATTCCGAGTCATTCGTTTGAAGCACGGTATACATCTCCCACCATGGCAACAACCTCGACGAAGCCTGCGCTGTCTGCGCTCAAAACACCAATGTCTGCCACGTACCCGTCCGAACTGCGCAGCCCGATGGTCTCTACGCCCACCTACATCAAACGCGAAGAAGGCCAGCAACCGGTGCAGACTCCCATCTCCCCTCCAACGGCGTACCTCGACTTCCTCAAGACACTGTCTCCAGTTCTGATGAGCCCAATGGCTACTGGAACAAGTACAAAGTTTGTCTTCGGAGACAACCGACCAACCTCGACCACTTCAATCTCCTCTGTCACCTCCGCAGCATCGAGTAACTCTTACACCTCGACGTCTGGACCGATGCCCGCCGACAAAGCTTCCCCCGCCTCTCCCGCTTCCTCGAGAGCGAGCAGTTGCTGCAATTGCGACCAGCCCAAATCCCCACCAAAATCTACATCTTCTCCAGCGCCCGTAAAATCCGAAATGGGCATCACGATCCCTCCTCCTTCGCCCTTCACCAGACCAATGTCCGCTCGAACACCTCGCCTCTACATTCCGCAATCACCATTCTCTCCAGCTTCTGTGCGTTCCCCACTAAGCGCACACTCAGTACAATCGCCATACTCAGCTGGTGTCTCTCCGAAGTCATGGGATCTCGAGAAGAAGAGCACCAGAACGCGACGAGTGAGCGTGAGAGAGGTTGTCACAAGGACAGTGACGTATACCAGAACCCCAGTCGATGCTACGGCGCCTGCGTTTCCACCTTTGGATCCGGCGCCTAAGGGAAAGAGGAGGAAGATCGAATAATTCAGTAGGGCGTCTAGCAAGAATAGATCGAGTAACCGCCGAGAACCACGGCGGCTACCAGATTGTTTCTTGCGTCGCCGCAGATCTACATCACGATTCCTTGCATGAGGCGCATACCAATTGCGCAGGACCGTCCTGTGCCTCTTTTGCCGCTTCCAACTTCTACCTATCTTCTTTCCACAACCGCCTACCCGCATAATATCAATGTCACCCGACCGCTCGCAATACCCTCGGGTCCTGGCGACCTGGGAGCACCGCTCTCTACCGCAGCCAAACCATATCTCCGGCGTTTTCATTCCTCATTGGGAGGCTTTCGGCCACCTTCACATTACACCATCTTATTTCCTTTATTCTGTTCTGTTGTTCTTAGAGAAAAGATTATGAGGCCATGTCTCATGTCTATCATGTCTCAAAGCTACTCTGGCTATTACGGTGCGGAAAACTCTTGCTGGGAAACTCTTTCGGGATCATTTTACTTGCTTCTTGTGCGGATACCTACGCTTTGTCAGGTGTGCCCGGCGCTTTCTTCCAGGGTCGCTCTTGCTCATTTATCTATGGCGTCGGATGGGATCTAGGATAGGATTGGGAAATATCCTTTGCTTTTATTATTGGATAAGGGAATGTCCAATGCCTCCATTTACTCCTTACTGCCTCATCTATCAGAGAAGCAGAGATAGTCTAGCTATCTAACAATCAAACCACTCAATACTTCACTCGCCTCGACATCCCAACTCAACTTTTGCCTGGCACATGCTACTCAATAATGACGCCAACCCCCTTCACACAATAAAAAAGCTTCTCTCTTAAAGCAGCGCATGGAATCCGGTCAAAGGGCCCAGCATACCGTAACCTATCGCCCCTCTCCCGCATTTCCATTTCTCTGGTGCAGCCAATCAGGCCCCTCAGCCGGGGTGGATTTGCGTGGGACCAGGGGAGTCCCAGTTCTGTGGTTAAGCGCCCGGGTTTCGAGCAGGGGATGGTCTGGGGTGGTGGCGGAACCATCTCTCTTCCTTCTTTTGACCCACTATTCTCCATACTCAGAGCAGGCATTTTGTGGGCGCTTGGGGTGAGGCTTAGAGGGATTTGGGATGGATTGGAGGGTGTGTTGGTGGCTAGAAGGTGTTAATTAGCCATGCGGTGTGCTTGTTCCAGGGACTTTTGGGCACATTTGGGGCATCGGAAGGGGGAATTCGTATGCATGCTTTGGTGTTGGTGGCGGGGTGTTATCACGTGCATGGGACGAATGGGAGCTCTTTTGGGACTGATTTGGGGTCAATAACTTTCGGTTTATTGGATTGAGTGGGGCGGCGTGGACACGTGCATGGGCTGGTCCGGAGTGATTGTTGTCATTTTTCCTGCATTGTCACATGGATGCGGGATGGATTGGATTGGAAAGGGTCGAGAGGGTTTGTGAGCCAATAAGGTAGGGTCCGTTTTTGATTATCGGAAGCAGTAGCTTTCTTTGGCAAGGTATCTAGGTAGGTACCCAGTCCTCCGTACCTTAAGCAGGGAGGTCGAGATAGGTGCGGCATTAGTGGCCATGCTGTGTATATATACTGTAACTCTTCTCTCTCGACTATCTAGGTACTTGAATCATGATTGAGGAGATAGCGATCTAGATGGAGAAGTGATAGATTGATTGTTCCTGCAGGTGACATTTTGGTTTCTCACACCGCTGTGTGATGGTGTGCATGTGGTTTCATGGAGGAAGCAGGAACAAAGGATCCTCCCAAATGTGACATCTAATTGTAGAAGTTCGAGGTTGTACCTTGAAGGTTCGTTGCCTAGCACGCCTCATGCTTCAAAGAGAGTTTAGATGTGGGGTAGAATAACGGTCGGGTATTTTCTGCGGTGGTTCCACGGTCCTTTTTGTTGCTTAAGATGGAACAATGCTAAGAAAAGGACTTAGGAACCTCGCAGAAGACTAAAGAGGTGGAGCGGATATGATATATCGATTCATCTCTTTCAGGCAACTACCCGATGCCGAAACCTCTCACTGAATGAGCCAGAGAGTGGCATAGTAGTAAGAAGGCTGTAATTCTGGAGGTCTCGATCCTCCTCGAGCATAAAAAGGATTATGCAACTGGTAGGGACCCAGGCGTCTTCTTCGAAGAAAGACTCTGCATACTGACGTTGATTGTGGCGGACGGGCGCTCAATCATCGTAGCTATCATTCTGTCTCCTGTCCTCCCTCCATTTACCCTTTTGCTTAGCTCTCGTCCCTGCAGATCGTTTCTTGTCGAGATCTCTGTGAATGACCTCAACGCGCCACTCTCTTGGCCAACTTCGTCGTGCGAGTTCTTCGATAAAGGCGACGGAGCGGTGGTGTCCTAGAGCGCAGTTGCACCCAACGTGGAGAGTTACGTTGAATGACTCGATGTCTTCGTCTTCTTCACTATTTTTTTTTGGAGACGTATCATCTTGAGTAAAGTCTTTCTCAACACTATCAGATAACTGGACGAGTTAACTATTGGGATGGATATCTTTCCTGTTCACATAGGCTTTGATCTTATCTTCCATAGCTTCCCGGACCTCGCTCTCGACCAGTCCTAACTTCTGAATGAATTTGGGCTCTGCCAATAGGTGTTCCCTAGGTGTTTAGATCGTCCATCGCTCACGTCTCGAAGACTCTTGGGGGGATTTGGTATACTTCTAATATCATACTTCAAGTCTGGAGGCGGATTGAGTGGTGGGTTTCGACCATGTGAATAGAGAACAAGCAGCGGCTGAGATTCTGCATGTACAGATTTCATATGGGTGGCCATTTGGGCTGCTTCTGACGGCAACTGAGTCCTTTGTGAGACCCTTCTTGCACCTCTGTATCAGATCATTCAAAGGAAGGGCAGCTCTTCCTTTTTCGGTTTGGAAGCCCGAAGATTCTTCGCTGAGTCATGTAACTTTCATAGCTGGAAGTGATTGTGAGGTTGGAGCGATCGCTGACGATCCATTGTTTATGTGTCGTAAAGCAATGTGGTACAGTCGCTAGCGAAACCGGCTTCCCCTCCGCTCGGAATTGTTGTGGACATCTTTGCACAAGCCGAACCCGTGAAATATATAAGATTGTTAAATTTTATCTTCCTATTGCCTAGTATTCGATTCATTTGAAAAATGCCGTTGAACAAAAAGAAAGGAAGAAAGCGATTCCGACAACTCCGGCTCGGCACCACAGCGGACAACGAACTCACTCTCGTGAAGTTCGTGAAGAAAGAGCCAAGACCAATCTTTGGCTATAGAGCAGACCCTGAACTATTTAGCCATCTGCCATTTCCCCAGCTCTCCGAGCTCGAAGTAGTTCTTGCTCTACGGCCACCTTTTCCGATTCTCCACCTACCTGAAGAGCTCGTGGACCAGATCCTCACGATAGCCGTTCGCGCTGAACGCCAGAAATTACATGTATTCTCTCGCGGAAAGAAGTACAAGATAGCTTTGTCTTTGTGTCTTGTGTGCAAATGTTTTTACCGTCTTGTTCAGCCGCTTCTGTTCTCCTCAATCACGATTCACGAGTTTCCTAGCGATGCCCAACTTGTTGGACCGGATAGGAAGCTTTTTCGTACTCTGCAAGCGAACCAGTCTCTCGCACGGCACTGCAAAGAGCTATTGATCTATGGTCCTGGTAGTTGGCAAAAGGACTTTGACCCTGCCATCCAGATACTTTGCCGGTTTGTAAATGTCAACTCTTTGCATATTGGGGGTCTATTCGACAACATAGTGGGAAATGGTGATTTCAGCGAGAACGACCAGAACGTATGGGCTATTTTACGGCCTATACTGCAATGCATGAGTAGAATTGAGGATATTTACTTCTCAAGTAGGTGTGAGGGATTCGGGATTGGTCCGAGTCTGCCTTTATACCCGCTCTGTACAACGCTAAGCAATCTACAACACCTCAAAACCCTCAGGATCTCCGGGAATTCAAGACTATTCAACCACAGTCCCTTCATTCTTCCAAAGGTAAAGACCCCTGTCGTTTCCAGCACAATGGCATATCATTCTGATCCACGCAGCATCTAGAAGGCACAAGTACCATCACCACCCTGGACATCTACGCCTGCGACGAAACTCCCTTGGGACTCGTTGAATTTCTGAAATGGCCTTGCAAACTCGAACACTTTTCCATCTTCGAAATATTTTGGTATCCCAGCTCCGGATACCTTCATGACTTTCGATCTATCCTCTATCGGCATAGAGATTCACTGAGATCACTCTGCATCGGCAATGTTTCGGAAATGGGACCCCTCACCCTTTCGGACTTCACAAGTCTTGAATCCGTCCGCCTTTTCTCTAGGACAATGTCTGTTAAATGGATGCCCGATGCTCTATGCGACTGCGTCCTTGCTGCACCACGGCTTAGAAGTCTGACATGGGATTTCTCATATTACGACGAACAGACGGGTCCATGCACTTCATGCCTAGATTTCGGATCTGCTGAGGCAGAGTGGTTGCAAAACGTCGCGCAACTTGCCCACGAGAGGAGGCTTGCTCTTCGCGAGATTCGCATTATCTTTGATCCCTGGGATGTTCGATATCACCTTAAGGATCTGGAAAAGTCACCTTGGGATTGGATGGAACAGGTTAGGGTAGCAATGGAAAAGTTGGATATGGTGTTAATATATGATAAGTTTCGACCGGAGATGATGCGAAGGTAGACTGTAGTAAGATTTACCGTTCTTCCCAAAAATGTATTATTGAGCAAAAAGCTAGAATCACAAATGTGGTGATAGATGCGATTTCCAAGGACTCGGATATGGATTTGAATTCGAACTCCAATGATGACTCATGCGGTTAACTATTCTACTTCGGGCAGGTGAATCTACATCCCACCATCAACACCAATCAATCCCATTTGAAAGACCTTAGTAGCGAAATGATAACCCGGCAATTCCTAAAGGAGGGAGTTCGTTTAATCAGCCACGGCGTTCAGCATGCCGCAATCGGAACGATCGTCTCTCGCGGGGTCCAATGCTTCGTTCTCCGTCCTATGTAAGCGTAGAGCCCTTTGAGTCGAACGCCCTTTTATTCGTAACCTAGGTATGCTTCTGTTATAGCATGACGCGGGAGCGTGCATAAGTGTAGGAACAGAACCCGATGTGATTGGAAGTAGTTCATCAGCGTTCTCCAGGCACCAGGTATATGAGGCATTAGCATACGAACACACAACGTGGATGAATACCGTGATTTACGGAGCTGGCGTAAGCTTCTGTCTTTATTAGCTCGTGATTATATATTAGGTTCAATCCTCGGTTTCAGCTATCGCCATATCATCATTATTATTTTAGGTTTATCGACGCCCCGTAACTACTTTGGACTGTTATTCTTTTCATCCCTCGTCCCAAAATGCCTAATTTCAAGATCCTCCCCTTTACTATAGCAGACATAGAAGAAGGAATAGACATCGGCGAACTCGCCTTCAAAAACGACGGTCTCCGAAATGCCGTCTTCCCTCGCAATAGGATCAACCCAGATGATCCGCTCGAGGAGCGAAGATATCGCATTAATCGGTTGCTTGATTCCTTTAAAACAGACACGCCTCATTTCTTCAAGGCTGTGGACGAGAGTGCGGGGGGCAGACTTGTCGGTGGTTCGGGATGGTTCGCGCCTGGTGGTGCGGAGTGGATGGAGAAGCCGGTGCCGGAGGGCGAGGAGCGGAAAAAGGAGGAGAAACCGGCTTGTATGGAGCCTGAGGTGTGGAAGATGGTTCAGAAGAGTCGCAAAGGGGGGAGGGAGAGGGTCTTAAAGGGTGATGATAATGTCTGGTGTATGTCCAATCTAACTCAGGGTCGCTCTGTGGCTGTTGCTGATTGAAGTCAGACCTTGGTTCCTTATACGTTGACCCTGCTTATAAGGGCAAAGGAGTAGGAAAGATGCTCATGAGTTGGGGCATTGAGCAGTCTGAGAGAGATGGCGTGCCTATTTTCTTGGAAGCCACACCAGCTGGCCGACCTTTGTACGAGAGGCTTGGGTTTGAAGTAGTGGAAGAGTTGACGTTTCCCGGTGTAGAGCAGGATGGAAAGCCGTACGTCCTGTATGAAATGTTAAGAAAACCTAAAGGCAAAACAGACTGAGGATTTGGGATAAACTTGGTTCTCTGGATGGTACCTACGAAGGGACACTTTGTGGGCTAAGGCCTAATCAATGCGGCAGCAACATTACTTTCGCTGGTGAAAGTTCATCATGTGTGGATTGGATAAGATCTGGTGATATCTGTACGATCAACGGTGGACTTCCTCCCGGGGAGGTGTCATTGGAACATTAAGGGAATCTAAACTGAGATGTTGACGACCTCACCATGAGTGCCAAACCCCTATCCTATCAAAAGGCATACATCCGTAGACCTAATTATTTCATAACCATACTCATAATGAACCTATGTTAACCCCGCGGCTTCGGAGATATCTGCCTGAACGCCTCAAATATGCTGCTGGGGCCCCTTATTCTATTCAATGAACTCCAGGTTTATGCTTCCATTCTTCAGACCAGCCTCCTCAATTGTGGAATCGAGTGCGTCGATGAGGTTTTTACCAAAGAACACAAGCTCGAATTCGGCACCTTCTTTGCCTTCCCATGGTGACGCTTTGAGCCATTCGTATATGGTCCGGACAGGATCGGAGACATTGAATCTCCGCACTTGTCGCTTTCCATCGGAAGATCTAAATTGAATGCGAGTAGTTCCGGGTCCATTCGGCGGTTCAGTGTGTGGATTAGACGATGAAATCTGAGCAAATGGAGAGTTCAATGAGCCGCTCGTGTCAGACCCAGATGCTTCTGAGGTTTCGGTGGCTTCGTCTTCGGTAAGTTTGCCTTTGCCCTTTCCTTCTACTCCAGGTTCCTTGGTCAATGCATCCGGGTCATCATCCTTCGGTCCTTTACTGTTTTCCAGACTGGCCTGCAGTGCCATCTCCAGCATTTCTTCTTCCGTCATCCGGTTCACATCAACCTGTTTTCGTTCCGGCTTCCGATTTGCGACAGGATTGCGAGCATTAGCCTTGAGACTGTAGCGGTCTAAAAATTCATGGAGTTGCATCAGGAAATCCAGAGGCTTCGGTACTGGAGGGCCAGACCAGACTTTGACTTGTTCTCCTGTGCGTGGGTCGACGATTGCGATATGCGGGTAGGCGGCCTGGCTGTCTCGGGCATGGAAATAGTACTGGACGTACTTGTTTCCACGTGGATCATCCTTTGCGAATTGCAGGAAGATGAAGTGTTCCTTCACTGTGTCTTTGATTTCTGAATTCTTCCAAATATCTCGATTGAGAACCTGACAGTCGAAAATAGCCGGATCTTGAATATTGACTAGTAACCACTTCTCGTTTTCCTTGCCTTCTTCCCGTGCCTCGTCCCATGGCATGTGCGTCATCAGTTCAAAGGGAGGCCGATACATCTCTGCTAGAAGGCTTGATTTCTGCGAAGAATCTGATGCACCTGCTGTTGCCATGGATAAATCGCGACGACGTGCACTAGGGTCACTATTATCTTGGTCCCAGACTGATGTTGGTATTGCTCTTTGATTGAAGATGCCTGGTCGTCCTAAAGATAAAGTGTTAGACTATTGGTGCCAATACTTCAGCGGGCTTCCTTACCAGCAGGTGGTCGTCGTCGAGCGGCCATTTGCTCTCGTACCATAGCGTCTATATCTGAGTCATCTTGGCCCCAATTCGCCCCAGGCCCAACCAAGGTCTCGGTCGTCCGAGCCATGGGCGCTCGCACTCCTCCTTCTGAGTTTGGTCCACCATACATCTCTTCCTGCAAACGGCGAGCCATTGCCTCATCATCCTCCAGGTGACTTGGTCTCGCACTGGAAGCGTTGCCCACTGGTGGAGTACTCGTTTGAAAATCTGGACCAGTATCGAAATCCGACATGTCGTCATCCGAGTCTATTGGTATTGGATTCGAAGCGGTGTTCACCGAGGGATGGGAAGGATGAGGTGGGGGATGGGATGGAGCCTGTGGTGCTCCAGTGGAGCCAACGTCCAAATTTGGGCTATCAAAATACAATTGAACAGCCTGCTCTAAGTTGCCGTCCGTCAGGCGTAAATATTGTGCAGCCCTGTCCGGCTCGCACGAAGTTATCGCAACGAAATTGCTGATGGCCTCGTCCATGTTGGAAGAAGACAGTTCCTTCGAAGACGATCAAAGGGGCGTCGAGTTGTGAGTGGGCAAAAGTTGGATCTGGCTTGTGGCGGAAAATCCTTGGATGACGGAGGTAGAAACTCAGTGGTGGTATTATCGATGCATCGACCAAGAGATCCGAGAGCGGGCTGGATGCAAAAAGGTGGAAGTGAATAGGCTGGTGAATAGGACGCGTGAAAGTAGCTGCAAGTGCAACTGTTTATCTACGATTCGAAGTTGCACGACGTCTGTGAATGCAGCAAGCTACCGGCGTTTGCTGGAAGGACAAGGTGACTTGGCGAAGTAGTGTAAACGGACAGTGTAGCTAGGTAGGATGGACGTGAAGGTGGGAAACAAAGTCCAGAGATCAGGCTACACGGGAGGTGTAGAGATGTCGAGAAGGCCGAGGAAAGAGAGTTGCGATGGCGTTAGTGGGCCGAGAGAGTACTTGCGTCACAACCCTACCCGACTGGACCGTGCGTTTCGTGATACATAGGTTTTCCCGGGCCGGTGTGAATGTGCAGAGAGGCCTCCGACGAGCGGTTAGAAGAGCACAGAAGGTGGCAACTGGCTGTTCCGCATTAAATACTTAGGTGCCGCTGTGACCGTGCCTGGCGCATTTCCGCATTTCTCAGCATCTTCTTTTGCCTGGGTCCTCAAGGCGGCCAGCGCTCATAATCAGCCACGCCATCGACATCTGCCTGTCACTCATGCCCTTATACATGGAGAGGTGCCCCAACCTATCATCAGGTTGCCTAATACACCCGCTCGTTCTCAGGAAGGGGAAGTCCACCCCCGATAAAGCACGTTCAAAATGACCTCCAACTCAAATTCTAATACGGCGGAGGCCCGAGAACTCTCACTCGTCGGCAAAGTTGAGATGCGCATTGCTCTTGCAGACACAGACAAGAAACTAGAAGATCTTCTCAAGCTATATTTAGCGCCTCTTCTTCTTAAGCTAGGCTCGGAGAGCGTAGCTGTGAGGAACAAAGTAAGGCTTTCCATTTTCAAGTTGTCAATATCAAACATAGTCGCTTTCTCGGGGGTTCTGAGCCTCCTATTTCTCCAAACGCCGCTGATAGCGGTTTTCTGTTTCTAGGTCATATCCATCTGCCAACATATCAATACTCGCCTCAAACCACAGTATGACCATCATCCTGACATATCCGATCTTATACACATGAGCGCCTCTAACTTTCAAACAGAGAGATCAAACTCCCCGTTGCTGCTCTCCTCAAGCAGTTCAAAGAAAACGCGGATGTGCCATTAATCCGGCATTTTGATATTCTCTATATCCAACAGGGCATAACACGTCTACCGATCTCCGAGAGGCTTGAGCTTTTACCGATCATTCTGCACGGAATATCAACCGACTATTCAAGGTCTGTGCTCCATGCATCCCAGCTCTTCCATCTACTACTGGTTCTCCTCGGTCATTTCAAACTGCCTTTGAGAGGCAGTAAAGAGGACGAAGAACTCCGATCCTCTCTTGGAGTGGATGCGGAAGATGCTAGATTTCTTTCTCTATGGTTTGGAAAACTTTTATTGCTTAGTGTGCTCCGGGGAAGTAACAGTGATGCTGGCATCTCGACTACATGCCCTGGACTATCTTCCGAGGATTACAAGTTTCTCACCGTGCAAGGGAAACCAGATGCCTGGGATCCAAGTGCAGATGGTGGCCTGAATTTGGCGGAAACCAAAGTTCTTGTGTCAAAATTTCTTGCCAGTGGCATGTTCAATGATGAAGAGCGATTCTTACCAGCACTGTTCGCGTCCGCTGATAGCAATTCGAGGATCTCTGACGTTGGAGAAGACACCTTGAAACGCGTAGCGCCCACTAAAGACCTAGAAAATCGGGAACTTGTTCGTCAATTATTCGACATCTACTTTGGGTCGTAAGTTTGTTTTCCGTATCATGTTTTGCGCAATGTTAGAACCATTCATCACGAAGCTATTTGCACCTAGAAACAGTACCAGAAACTATGACTTTTCGGAGCGACTTGAACGTATTCCTTTGATATATGCAAACTAATTGGCCCCCAGGGAAACTTCTGCAGGAGCTCCCCCTGTCAAAATACCGCTGAAGATTAAAATCCTCAATCTCCTCTCAAAGTCGATTATATGTTCAACTTTCCCGTCACGGATATCCCAAATCGTCGAAGAGGGATTATTAGCAGGCCAAGGAAGTCAGGCCTCTAGAACAACAGCTGGCCGAGAAGCCTCCAAATTTCGTGCCGCCATCTTCACTCTAGTGAATTTCATTGCAAGACACGGCGCTGCTAAAGACCTCAGCGCTATAGCCCAAGGGCTAGTAGACAATTTCAGATTGTTCATCGAGGACCAGGGTTGGCCATCTCCTGACAAGGAACAGGATCTGGAACTTCGTGGTTACGGTTATGAAACGATCGGACTACTCGCCAAGGCTGCACCAGATGAAATCCTTCTCGAGCCCAACCTCAGACTTCTGGAGTGGTTATTTCGGTCACTTAGGGAAGACACGTCTGGAAAGGATGTGGCAGTTAGCATCGACGAGGCTCTTTCGACGGTTCTAGGACCATTCTCTAAACCATTTGCGTCTACAGAAACACTATCTCGATTCAAACATCTTCTTCTTCGATACGCCCTTGTCGATCAAGATAGCGCACCATATAGTAGCAAACCTCTTAGAAGTACTCGTTATGTTGCAACGCGTTTCGCAAATCGCTGTCTACCATTTCACGATGTCCTCGCTCGATGGCTTGACATGCTTGCCGTCAGCGGAGCGAGCAAAGAGAAACATGAGGTCGTTGAAGAAGGTAAAAAAGGTCTTGATCCTCATTGGTACAGAATGTTGAATACTACTCCGGGCGAACCATCGCAAAATTCGGCGCTCTCTCAAGAACAGGATCGATTTTCTCTTCCAAACTTTGATGCTCTCGTAAACTTCATCTTCAACCAGCTGCATGATGAGGACGATATGGATATGGATATGGATGTGAGGGAAAGCGAACAGGTTGCTACCCGCGTGCAGGACTTCAAGAAGAAATATGGGAATTGTCTCTCTACAGTCATCAAATTTTGTGCCAGCGTTTTCATGCACGCAGCTCTCGCCGACAAACACATACCGATCGACATGTCCGTGGAGTGGGAACGGAAACTGGAGACTCTCGTCTCAACAGATCAGCGTGCTCGCCAAGCTGTAAGAGCGTATGCATCTGACGCCCGTCATTCACTGTCCCTTTCAACTATCTTACGAGCTGCTTTTGAGGAAATTGTTCAAGACGAAGCTGGAGATATTGGCGAAATGGGAAGTCTCTTCGTCGACCTATGCTCGTTATGTCCCGAGAGCGTGTGGTTGCAGGCAAGTTTGACTGCAGATTTTCGATCCCTCGAGCAATCTGTACTATCCAATAACTCACCTAGACGACTTGCGGCCTGTCATAGCTACGGTCTGCTAGCTTCTGACCAAGATTCTAGCAGCAAGAATATCCAAGCTTCTCTATCGCTTCTATTCGAGAAGCTAGAGGCATGGAAGGGAGCAGTTGGTGCAGAACTGAATAAAGCTAGCGGCGCCGCTCTAGCTTTGTCATATTACTTCAGCCGACTCAAATGGAGGGAATCCACTACAGATGCCTCATCGCAAAAACTACCTGAACTACTGAAACTTCTTTTCGACATCCTTCAAACCTCTACAGATGGCACAGTGAAAGAGGCTGCGCACCTTGGTATCGGTCAGTTGAGTCTTTTCCATGTCCTTAGTCCAGCTCTAGTCAATCAGTATATGCCATTCAATGACGCCGTCATGAAAGTATACGACACGGCAAAGTCAGGAAATACAAAAGCTATACTAGCTCTTGGATACCTGTCAATGATTACCGAAGAGCAACCTGAAGATGAGGTGGCTGAATCAGATCACAAATTTGTTGAAGAGAAACTGTACGAGCTACATGAAGTAAGACAATCAGAGGTACAGTTTTCAGTCGGCGAGGCTCTGAGCTGTTTCGCGTGTGGATGGGAATCGAAAGCTTTGGCAGCTTCGCTCGATATTGAGCACCCGAACCAGCCACACGAAGAGTGGGATGAGCCTTTGAAGACACCATCAAGCCCAAGGAGAGAGACGACTTTGACTAGAGTATTGGGCAAGACGCTTAGTGGTTGCAAGAACACCAAACCGTCCCTTAAAAAAGCTTCAATCATCTGGCTTCTTTGCCTCTTACAGTATTGCGGCCATCGACCAGAGATACAGGATCACCTACCGGCGTGCCAAACCGCATTCAAGCTATGCCTTTCTGATCGAGATGAAGTGGTCCAGGAAGCAGCATCAAGAGGTCTTGGTTTAGTCTACGAGAAAGGAGACCGCCAACTCAAGGACGAGCTCGTTCGAGATCTCGTGGGTTCATTCTCTGATAACAGGTCAAAGATGTCGGGAACTGTAACAGAGGATACCCAGCTCTTTGAGCCGGGCGCATTGCCTACTGGAGATGGTTCGATCACCACCTACAAAGATATCCTGAGTCTTGCATCTGAAGTGGGCGACTCAAGTCTGGTGTATCGCTTCATGTCTCTAGCATCAAACAACTCCATTTGGTCGAGTCGCGCAGCATTCGGACGATTTGGTCTCAGCAACATCTTTTCGGATTCTAGCGTCGATGGGTATTTGGCAGAGAATCCAAAACTATACCCCAAGTTATATCGATATAGGTATGTCCAAAAACGCTAGTTCATCTTGCACATCGTGCTAATTCAGCCTAGGTTCGATCCGAATCCCAACGTCCAGAGGTCAATGAACGACATTTGGAATGCTCTTGTGAAGGACTCTTCAGCTACAATCGATAAAAATTTCGACGCTATAATGGATGACCTTCTCAGTAGTATCCTTACCAAGGAGTGGCGAGTCCGTCAAGCATCTTGTGCAGCCATTGCCGAACTAGTTCAAGGACGAGACCTCAATAAGGTATATATTATGGTTGCCATCTCTTCCCCACTCATGCTAACTTGAGAGTAGTATGAGAAGTATCTTGGTCAAATCTGGGATAAATGCTTCAAAGTCCTCGACGACATCAAAGAAAGCGTCCGCACAGCCGCCGCTTCCCTCGCCCGCGTCCTCACCGGCACCCTCACTCGGAGCCTTGAAGCCGGCGAATCATCCATGAAGAACGCCGGCGCAATGCTGGAGCGCGTTCTGCCCTTCCTTCTCTCTACCTCAGGTCTCGAATCTAGCGCGGAAGAAGTCCGAATATTCGCCCTACACACGCTCCTCCAGATCATCAAAAAGAGCAACGGCAAAACCCTTCGGCCTCACATTCCGGAGCTAGTAGAACGACTCCTCGGACTCTTGAGCTCGCTGGAACCAGAAGCTGTAAACTATATCCATCTCAACGCCTCCAAGTACAACCTCACGGAACAAAAAATCGACGATATGCGGCTCCAAAGCGTACGCTCAAGCCCCCTCACCGAATCCATCGAACGATGTCTCGATCTTCTAGACACCGAGACCATGAAGGCTCTGATCCCACATTTGGAGGTTGCAATGAAAAACGCCGTCGGCTTGCCTTCAAAAGTAGGTTGTTCGAGGATCCTAGTAACGCTTAGCACACGCCACAGTTTCCTCTTCTCGCCCTACGCCGACACCTTCCTCAAATCCATCGAAAAATACATCCACGACCGAAACGACACCGTTTCTTCCTCCTACGGCGCCGCAGCCGGCTACGTCGCGCGCCTCGCCTCCGACAAACAACTCCTCGCCACAATCTCCTTCAGCCACAACCTCTACTTCGGCTCCGACGGCACGAAACCCAGACTCGCAGCCAGCGACATCGTCTTCTCCATCTCCAAGCACGCAGCCGATCGCTTCACCTCCCTCGCATCCACCATCCTCCCTTTCGTCTTCCTCGCGAAACACGACAGCGACGAACAAGTGCGGAAACTCTTCCAGGAGACGTGGACGGATAACGTCGGCGGAAGTCGCGCCGTGCTGCTCTATTTGAAAGAAATCATCGCGCTCGCGGACCAGTACCTCGAGTCTCAGAAATGGGATCTCAAACACGCGGCCGCGCGGACGGTGGCGGATGCCGTGGTGTCCATCACCGCGGGCTCGACGGAGGAAATTAGTAAGGCGAATGCGGAGATCGTGTGGGCGAGTCTGGATAAGGCTATGGGTGGGAAGACGTGGGAGGGGAAGGAAGTCGTGCTGGACGCTTTTGTGCGGTTTGTGGAGCGTGGGCGGAGTCTTTGGGGGGTGGATGCGAAGGTGGCGAGGCAGATTGAGAAAGTTGTTGTTAGGGAGGCGAAGCGGCAGAATAAGGTGTATAGGCCTTTTGCGGTGAGTGCGTTGGGGAAGGTGGGGAAGGCGAGGACGGATTTGGAGATGAGTGGGACGGTGGTGGGGATTGTGAGGGGGGTTTTGGAGGAGGTTGTTGGGGGGGATGAGGAGGAGGGGGAGAAGATGGATGTGGATGATGGAGATGGGAAGAAGGATTCTGTGATGTGAGTTTGACGTTTCATTGATTTGGACCACGATGCTAATGTTACGCAGGACTGAGAAGACTCTCTCTTCATCTGTTGAAGCTCTACTCGAAAGCATCAACCCCTCCCTTCTCGAAGGCAAAGATCTCACAGCAACACTCAACGAAACCCTCTCCCTCGCCGTGAAAGCAACTTCAACGCATTCCCGCCCCGTCCACCTCACGTCCTTCGACGCCATCAAATCTCTCTTCGACCGCCTCGCCGCGGTCCCTGACTTGTCAGTTGATGATCAAAGTGTGAAAGAAGGTCTGGCAAAATTGCTTTTTGATCCTAGTTTCGAAGGTCTAAGCGAGGCAGGAAGGCTGAAGAGGGCGCAGGCAGTGGTAGTGGTGGGAAAGGTTGAGGGGTTGAGAGAGGGAATGGTTAAGTGGGCTGGCGAGGAGGTTGCTAAGGAGAAGAGTCCAGTTGTTAGGAAGGAGTTGGAGAGAGTTGGGAAGGAGGAGTAGTTTGATAGGCTAGATTGAATTGCCGCGTGAACTCTTGTTGTGCTATTGAAAGATGTTTTCGTTCATGTTGTGCTAGTTATCGAAAAGAGGTTTTCGCACTCGAAAAGCACTGAAGTGATTCCCCGAGATAGATTTCTTTTTGCCATACGGTCTGGCTGCGATGGACAATTTTCAAACTCTATCGTCGGCGTCATGCCACGATAGTCAATTGTTCAAACCTTACTGTCGGCGCCATGCTACGATAATCAATTGCTCAAAGCCTACAGTACTGGCGGCGCCTGGCCAGGCCTGAGACGGAGCTCGGCGGCCCTACCGGAAGTGCAACGCCTTTAACATACGATCCTGGACAACTACTTGGCTGTACGATGATGAGGTCGGAGGCTGGACGTAGCATGCTGAGTACTGGTAGCGCATAGTATCGAAACCCTCTATCGCGGGCGGGAATCGACGAAGCAGTCTGGACCATAGCCTCATGAGCCTCTCGAAGTCTGATACCATTGGGCTTGAGGTCGCTTATCCGATAGATGTATATAGCTGTCCTCTATTATTGAAAGGACGTTGTGTGGGTGGCGCTTATTTTCCATCTTTGGACTGTTCTAGACTTCTCAACGGCCAACGTGCCTGACAAGGATCATTGCTGCCGTTCAAACGATGACGGGGTGATGGAGCCGAGATCTGAAGGTTTACGCTGGATCGGCCTATTTGTACATATGAGGGATTTCACGTACGATATCGTATGATGTTGTTGTACTTGGGAGCAAGGTATGCAGGTAACTTCGCGCGAATATCGGACGGAACTTGGAAAGTGTAAGTGAGCCTGGAGGGATGGCTTGTGCTGCTGTCAACCACGGACTACCCATGCTACGAACCTCATGACAGAGCACCCTCGTGGCCAGATGCAGGTCTTTCGTGTCGGGTTGCCGGTCGAGAAAACGTTTCAGAAATTTTCGAACCACGGAAAGCCCGGGAGCCGTCCGGAAGGAACGTGCTAAAGGGAAGGCTCAATGCGCCGAGGCTTTGACAAGTTACAGCATGCCCTTTCAGAGCTGGTGGGCTAGTAGAACGACATTGAGTTGATGAATAGGAGGAGCGACGTTTTGATCAGTCTTGGACCAGTCCAGAAGGTGAAATAGTCGGGAAGAGGGGTCAGTCGACAGAGAGCCGATTTTCTGCGAGAGACGCTGCGAGCCTGGATTCTTGTCTCGTGGATATCATCACTCTTGCAAGAAATGGTACTGTGTATAGGAGAGAAACCTTGAATAGGAGCACCGTGATAGATGGACCAGGTCGTGTTGGTGTGTTGTTGCGGTTGACAGCGATGTGTCGGTCTCGACTTTTGGAGTGCATGGCGCTAGGCGGCACCTGCCCGCTAGACTTGTCAAGCTTGAGAAGTCGAGATGCTCTCGCCGACCATGCGCAAACGCTGACGCTGGAAATTGCATGCCTCTGGTTAGTCGTCTTTCATCATGCCATTTTCATGCCTTGGTCAGGGGTTCTCTGGCCTTTATGACTGCGCATGTGTTGGGTCATGACTGCGCATGTGTTGAGGCCGTGCCCGGTATCCTTTATTGAGCAGCAAATGTCCTGCGCTTTGGCACAGTAGCCTAGTGTGGGATGATCTGCGGTGATCACTGCAAAGGTATTCTGTTTTTGAGTCCGTCTCCTGAATTCATTATTGACGGAGAGCCATACCAGACTATTGCCAGCCTCTTTAAGCTCACTGTTGAAGACGCAATAATGTAACGTTACCTTTCCTAAGTCTGCCGCTTTTGGCCTGCTCAGAGCTAACCCAGGTACGAAGTGTTCATGCGGAAAGGCGTGAATCTGGGTTATTGCCCACGGTGGGCACCAGAGACGAGAAGCCCGCTTCACGATGACCTGATTGTTTTGCTGGGACGTGGCCCAGAACGCAGTAGCAGTGAGAACTCATCTTCTAACATGCGAACAGTCTGTTGCAAGATGACACGTTACTCAGCCCAATACGGGGTAGTAGACATAAGCCTTCGAGCATGCCCAGGTGAGGCATGGCTGCCCATATGTGGAAGCCGTTCTACGTATGGCTCTGTTCGTTATTGAGAGGTCGTGCGCATCCTTCTGGAGTTATTGTAACTACATCCACGGGGTGGAATGTATGATGATCTTCATATTGCTCGGGGCTTCTCGAAAGGGCATGGTCTCTCGATACACAATCATCGTCCCACACAGGTAGAGCAAACACCCAGAACCGTGGTTGGGATAATGAAATGAATTGTCTGTGCTCTCTGTTTGCAGATAGGCATGAAGATGCATGGTTATCATAGTCAGTGTGGGTGTGGACGGAGGGTGGTGAGTAAGGCAGGTGTTTCGTATGAGATAGAGACATTGTGGTCGAATTCGGACAAGTGTGGGTTAGACGGGAGCTGGCACTGAGTGTCAAAGCTGCAGCACCGCAGACGTAAGCCAAGACCGGCCCCATCAGATAAAACCTTTGGACCGGCGCGCGGTGTGCCTGGGGCCTGGAAGCCGAAAACCGTGCAGCTAAGATACACAATAGCTTGTCGGCTCGGGATCCTGTTTCGACGTGCATGCCGACTGGCTGGACATGTTGGCCTCGTCCCCCACGAGAGGGCATATCGAACATCCACAGGAAGACTCGAATGTGCACTGCAATTGAAGGGCAGTTGTGGCTTGCACAGTGAGATTGAGGTCTGTGGAGCACCAAACGTGACGCGGCCCTTCGCGGGCTGATGAGATGGGGGCGTAGGGTTTAGAGCAGTTGGGCTAGCTGCTAGCTGCAAATCGGCATAAACGGCAAGATCGTCCAGTCTAGAATCTCCATCTCTCACCAGACCCTGTCCGTCACCTGCGGCCGACTGCTGCGTAGCGTGCACAAGAACCTCCGCCGCTGGTGCTATTCCCGCGAGAACGTCAACCAAGCATCCCACGGCCGCCCTCTTTCTGCCTCTCCAACACAAACACAACGCTCTTACAGCCGCCTGAATAGAAGCCCGACCCGTTCTTGATTTGTACTTTCTCTGCTTTGCTTGCGGCGCTCCCACGTAATACGTGCGCCTGCAAGACCACACCGTGACCAGCCTGCCGGGTCGCTTCAGCGCATTCTAGACTCCACAGCTTTTCGCTGCGCTTCGCGGCCATACCTTCTCTTCTACCTCTCGCTCCCCACGTCACGCCTCTCGGCAGCTGCTGCATTCCTCTCCTCACTCGCTCCGACTTGCACCACCATACTGTTAGTCATCACCTCCGAATGCGAACTTCCAAACGCTTGAAGCCGTCACCGCCCTCCAACTTTTGATCTACCCGCCTCAGCAAGCCAAACCCCCCGTTTTCAGTGCGGCCTTGCATTCCTTGTCTACACCGCCGCTGTAAAGTCATTGTGCTTCCGCCCTCCAGGCCTCTTCCTCGTATTCGTATTACCTCCGCAAAAAGCAACTGCCTACTTCCACCCTGGAGCATTTTAAAGAAGCAAGAGAGCAGGAGGAGTTCGATGATGGGTGGAGGAGAATCGGATCCCAACCCTGACCCTCCGGACATAATCGAGCGAGAGTCCTTGTGCTTTTCGCGGCCCGAACCAGGAATGGTCGTCCACGGTGGTCAAAATGGCTTCAAAGAAGACTTATTACGACTATACTCACCCGCGGAAAGTAATGCCGCCGAACAACTGGTCAGGTTGAAGGATACGTTAAGGAAAGCCAATTCGGAGAATTTCTGGCCTTTACTTACAGAGGGCCTCGCAGATGTCGCCAATGCGCAGTACGCCTTTGTTTCTAAGAGAATCCTGGTGGATGAGGCAAATGCTGCCGTTGAAATGCCACCAATCGGAGAGCCCGGAGCCTGTTTAATGGGTGCTGCATTCTATATCAACGATGGGCACGGGTCAAAGCAGCATATGAAGAACTTCAAGTATCACGCATATTCATGTCCATGTGCCTACATGCGGCACGACAAGATCTTTATCATTCCGGAAAGACTCAACGAGTTTATTATCAACAATCCCAATGAACTGAAGGTCCCCGGAGAAGCATATCTTGGCATCCCACTTTTTGCTAATGGGAAATGTTTTGCGCACTTTGGCGTTATGTGGTCCTCTGAAGGTGCCGCAAGGCGAGTTCTCGGCTGGGGTTATTTGGAGATGCTATTTCATAGCCTGGAAGATATGATACTAGAAAGGGTTCTGCAGGGAAAGGAGTTCAGCAAGACAGCAAGGCCAACACCCAACGAACCGCCCCGAGTCGTTCCACATGAAGCCATTACTGTAGCACAATCTCTCAAGCCGTATGCGCGCAGTCTGTCGCACGAACTGAGAACACCGATGCAGGGGGTAGTGGGGATGTTGGACGTCATGTATGCTACCGTTCAGGATGCTACCGAAAGCCACACCGATCCCAGACTCCGCAAAATCCTCGATACGCTACGAGAAAATATTGAAGCTGTCCAAGGTCAGACAATCGCCTCTCCTTGCAATTAGTATACTAACGTTACAAAAAGATAGCTCGAGACGAGCCGTTGAGGCAGCTGACAACGTGGTCCACGCATACGATATGAACATGGGCGTTCCGGACACTCCACTCTCGCCTCTTGACGATGGCTCAGCAGATCGTGCTTTGAATAGTTATTATGCGAGAGACAAGCGGCCCGGTATCGTTGTTGCTGGAAATAACATACCATTAAATCAATTCCGAGGAAGTAAACGAAGAAGACAATCAGTGGCGTGGACCAATGGCACAGTGACGAAGTATCAAGCCGCAGAGTCGGGTCGAGTTTCTCGATCCCGAGCCTCATCCGTGGAACTTGACTTGAATAGAGTGGAATTTCCTAAGCCCTTCATGCCTTTGGGTCTAAGGGAAGAGAATTGCCGTAAGCTAGTAGATGAGGATGCTACACCTACTTCACCCGTCTTCGCGTCAGAACAATCTATCGTACCCGGGCTTCGACACACAAACCTTCGCGAGGTTCTCCAATACGTGATTAATGACGCTTTAAAAGTGGGAGGTCGGCCGGAGTCGGCCATAGCACGTGAGACCGACACAGGTGAAGTCATCGAAGTCCGGACGAAGACTTCAAGTGGGCAACCCAGTACCAGAGACATCGAATGGACGGTGGATCCTGACGTCCCTGAGACGATTCTTAGTAAGTGCTCTCAACCCAGCTGCGGATTTATCCTTTTCTGACGATAAAATAGTTGATGAGAAGGACCTTGCGAAAATGATCTCGTGTGTCGCTCTCAACGCAATTAAATTCACGGAAAATGGCTCAATAACGTTGAAAGCTTCGCTGAGTGCGAAAGCTAGATACATCGTTATCAATATAAAAGACTCAGGCTCTGGAATTCCGGCCGCTTTCTTACCGAACCTTTTCAAAGCATTTTCCCGAGAAGATGATTCCACCACCCGTCAAAGTGAGGGTCTTGGGCTTGGTTTGCTGGTGGCTAAAGGTCTCGCTCGTAAGCTTGGAGGGGACCTGTTTTGCCTACGGTCGGATGTATCCGGTCCAAACAAAGGATCCGAATTCGAAATGCGCATACCAATCACTCCCGGTGAGGTGTGCAGCCGACCAGGGTCGCCGTTTGGATCACCGACACCTTCCGTCAAATCTCGTATGTCTGTTGAGGCTGACGTGCCGCCGATGAATGGCTCGCATCAACCTACTACGCCACCACTGTCGTCGGATTCCTCGAAAAGCGAAACAAAAGAAATCAACAAGGGACCTCCGGCAACGACCTCAAATCCTGGCCAGCACATATACGTACCATCACCGCGTCGCGCCGCTTCTCCCGCCCGACCTAATATCAGTAGAAACCGCTCCAAGACAATCGGTAAGGGTCACTTTGACAGGAATTTGGCGAGAAGATACCCCTTGAACTTCCTTGTTGTGGAAGACAATAAAATTAATCGCAAGCTCCTCATCAACATGCTCAACAAACTAGGATACCGCGGCGTATCTGAAGCATATGACGGGAACGATGCTGTGGAGAAGATGAAGGAAGAGCGTCCGAGCGGACAAGAAATCGATGTTGTCCTGATGGATCTATGGATGCCGCTGCTAGATGGCTTCCAGGCCACCGAGGCGATATTACGAATGAAGAACAGACATCCCACAATTCTTGCTGTCAGTGCAGACATCACTGATGGAGCACTGGAACGGGCGGCGAAGGTTGGCATGAAGGGATTTCTAACCAAACCATTCCAGATTCGGGATCTGGAGAAACTTATCGTTCAACAATGCGAGGATGCTGCGGCCATAGTGTCGACCAATTGACGGACGGTTTGACTTAATTGTTTTTGGTGTTAATGGGCGGTAAAGAGGGGGGTCATTGTTCGTTCAAGCGGTTCCAATCATTTTTAGAAGGCGTGGAGAGGGACTCTACTCTATCTCACGTCGGGAGTTCCTGATTTTTGCTTCGCATTTTCATGGCTTGAGCGCGACGCATTCTTTCTACGAACTGCATAGCGAAGGGGAAGCCCGAGCAACGGGTTGGGCGTTTTGGGTCAAGACGGGGAACGGTTCCCTATGACCATTTTGATACCTAGATCATCGCGATTATGGCGGGAGATGACCCGCAGATGACAGTAATCCAGAGCTGAAACTTTCAATTGAGCGACGCCTGCTTGTTGTGCCGTTTGCGTTCTTCGATGATGTCTGTGTTCAGATGCCGAAGGTCCATGCGCAGTGGATTTGGACTTGGGCAGGACGTTGTCGCACTGCTTGAGGTTGACGTTACCTGGAATAAGGCCTGCCAACAGTATCGAGACAGGCTTGATAGGTATAAGGTACATGAAGATACACGGGCAGCTCCTCGCCTGGCACGTTCCTGGTTGCATCCTGTGGGTAATTCTAGATCCCAAGATCCGACAAGGATGGGGCGCCGAAGTCTGCCCGAGCGGATCTTGAATTCGAAGAAGCCACCTTTAAGAAAGTAGACTCGACACTCAACTTCCTCCAAAATCCTACTTTTTATGCCGATCCAGTCCATCAAGTGATATTTCCGACACTCATTCAACGTTAGACGAGACTGAAAGCTCCGGACTCCATAGTCAACACCAGGAACCCTTCCGACTTCGGCAAACCGCCCTTTGGAATCGCATAGTACCGGTTCATAGTAACATTTGCGCCTTTTCGCGTTGCATCATCACCCCTCGCTGAACGAGATGGAGAATGCGTATACGAGATCCCCGCAAGAGGCTCTGAAGCACTTCCAGGTTACAGAGGAAAAAGGTCTTTCAGAGGAACAGGTCAATAGCTTGAGGCAAAAGCATGGAAAAAATGGTACGAGTTACAAACATTTTCCTCGATGCGCATATATTGACAACGACGTGCAGCATTACCCGAAGACCCACCGACGCCTATTTGGGAGCTTATTTTGGAACAATTCAAAGATCAGTTGGTTATAATACTACTTGGATCAGCTGCTGTGTCGTTTGTGCTGGCCTTATTTGAAGGGGGAGACGATTGGACTGCTTTCGTTGACCCAGCGGTAGTAAGTGACGATATCTTGAACTGTTTGGAGCTTTACTGACAAGTTGTTCCATTCCAGATTCTCACAATTTTAATATTAAATGCCGTGGTGGGCGTATCGCAAGAGACCAGCGCCGAAAAGGCTATCGCAGCCCTCCAAGAATATTCTGCCAACGAAGCGAAGGTCATCCGCAATGGTACCATCAAACGCGTAAAAGCTGATGAACTTGTACCCGGAGACATTATAACGGTGGCGATCGGAGACAGGATACCGGCGGATTGCAGAATACTTTCAATTCAAAGTAATAGCTTCAATGTGGATCAGTCCATCCTCACCGGAGAAAGCGAAAGTGTAGGAAAGGACATCACTGCGGTCAAGGATGCGAACGCGGTCAAACAAGATCAGATCAACATGCTCTTCTCTGGTACGACTGTTGTCACGGGACATGCGAATGCACTGGTTGTACTAACTGGATCTTCGACCGCTATTGGGGATATCCATGAGAGTATTACAGCTCAGATCAGCCAGCCTACACCTCTGAAGGAAAAATTGAATGATTTTGGAGACATGTTGGCAAAGGTTATTACGGGTATTTGCATCTTAGTTTGGCTCATCAATATCGGGAACTTTAGTGATCCTTCTCATGGAAATTTCACAAAGGGCGCAATCTATTATCTGAAGGTAAGCGGGAAGGTGGCAATGGATTAGAAATGTCAACTAACGAGAGCAGATCGCGGTTTCCCTTGGTGTCGCAGCTATTCCAGAAGGTCTTGCAGTCGTGATCACGACCTGCTTAGCTCTGGGTACTCGTAAGATGGCTGCAAGGAATGCTGTTGTTCGAAGTCTTCCATCCGTGGAAACCCTCGGGAGCTGTAGCGTTATTTGCTCTGATAAGACGGGAACCTTAACCACAAACCAAATGAGTGTAAATAAGCTCGTGTACATCAGCGAAAACGGGACCGGCCTCGAAGAAATTGACGTTTCGGGAACTAACTTTGCCCCCGAAGGCGTTATTTCATACAAGGGCAAGCAATTGGAGAACCCGGCCGCTTCATCGGCGACTGTTCGCCAAATGTGCGAGGTTGCGGCTCTTTGTAACGACTCTGCGCTATCACTGGATTCTAAAAACGGATCGAGTGGAACTTACAGCATCGTTGGAGAACCCACCGAGGGTGCACTTCGTGTCCTAGTCGAGAAAGCTGGCACGCCTCAGCCAAGCTACAATGCCTCGAAGGCTAGCCTACCCTCGGCGGATCGTTTACATTATGCCAGTAAATACTATGAGGATCAGGCACCTAGGCAAGCAACCTACGAATTCTCAAGAGATCGCAAGAGCATGTCCGTCTTGGTTAAGGGTGGTACGATGCAAAAGTATACGATGCAGAAGCTGCTTGTCAAAGGAGCTCCTGAATCCATTCTCGACCGATGTACCCACGCTTTAATTGGAACCCAGGGCAAGAAGGTCGCGTTGAATAAACAGATGTCAAGTCTTATCGCCAAAGAAGTCGTCGATTACGGCAACAGAGGTCTTCGAGTGATTGCTTTAGCTGCAGTCGATGACGTTGGCCCAAATCCTTTTCTTAAGAATGCGAAGACCACGCAAGATTACGCTCAACTAGAGCAAAATCTTACGTTGATCGGTCTTGTTGGCATGTTGGATCCTCCTCGCCCTGAAGTCTTGGACTCCATTGCCAAATGCCGCTCTGCCGGCATTCGCGTTGTAGTTATCACCGGCGACAACCAGAACACCGCAGAAACTATCTGTCGACAAATTGGCGTCTTTGGCGCAAACGAGAATCTGTCAGGCAAGAGTTACACCGGTCGCCAATTCGACGACCTCAGCGAATCCGAGCAACTGGAAGCTGCGAAACGAGCCTCGCTGTTTTCACGAACAGAGCCTAGCCACAAGTCCAAGTTGGTCGATCTCCTCCAACAAGCTGGCGAAGTTGTTGCCATGACTGGTGACGGTGTCAACGATGCTCCTGCCTTGAAGAAGGCAGACATCGGTGTTGCTATGGGCTCTGGAACCGATGTCGCTAAATTGGCTGCTGATATGGTACTTGTGGATGACAACTTCGCAACGATTGAGGGTGCGGTTGAGGAGGGCCGATCCATCTATAACAACACCCAGCAGTTCATTCGGTATCTCATCTCATCCAATATCGGCGAGGTTGTCTCCATCTTCTTGACTGCGGCGATGGGTATGCCAGAGGCGCTTATCCCCGTACAGCTCTTGTGGGTCAACCTGGTCACGGACGGTCTTCCGGCTACGGCTTTGAGTTTCAACCCCCCTGATCACGATGTCATGAAGCGCCAACCGAGAAAGCGAGATGAACCGCTTATAGATGGATGGTTATTCTTCAGATACATGGTCATCGGAACCTATGTTGGTGCCGCGACGGTATTCGGATATGCGTGGTGGTTCATGTTCAACCCAGCAGGTCCTCAGATCTCCTTCTGGCAATTGGTAAATTCCCCTCAAGATCTCTCCTTCATCCATCCAATCCCACTAACTTCATCCCCACAGACACATTTCCACCGCTGCTCATCCTCCTTCCCGGAAATCGGTTGCGAAATCTTCAGCAACAATGCCGCCAAATCCGCCTCCACAATGTCCCTCTCCATCCTCGTCGTCATCGAAATGCTAAACGCCATGAACGCCCTCTCATCCTCCGAATCCCTCCTCACGCTCCCGCTCTGGAAGAACATGATGCTCGTCTACGCCATCATGTTGAGCATGGCCCTGCACTTCGCTTTGATATACGTGCCAGGCCTCCAAGGACTCTTCAGCGTCGTGCCGCTCGATAAGAAAGAGTGGACGGCTGTGATGGCGATTAGTGCTCCGATCATGTAAGCAGCCCTTAATTAACCCACCCATCATCCACCTCCCCTTTTCATCCCGGAGTATTGCTAATGATACTCTAACAATAGCCTCATCGACGAAGTTCTCAAATTCCTCGAACGCAATTTCTTCATGCGCACTTCGGATTCGAAATCTGAGGTTATGAATGGGTCGGCGAGACCGAAAGCTGAGTGAAATTCAAAGCTGTTGGCTGGGCTGTTGTAATGTATACTACTTTCTAGACCAAGATATCTGTGCATTTATATTTCTAGATTTGAGCAGGTAGAAGATCTGTTTTGCTGTTGTTTGTTGCATTTGGTGTGGGTGCATTGTGCATTGTGAGTGCGGTGATTTGTGGTTTTATGTGGCGTTGGTGGGTTGAGGGTGGTGTATGTAGAATGTAGTTAGAATTCCTAAAGTTTTTTTATTTATATATTACTTTCTACTTGCCTTATAATAGATTCAAGATATCTAGAAATACATAAAGTCCAGATTAGTTTGCGTAGTTAAGGTTTGCTTGATACTTTAAGCAGAGAAACCTAAAGCCTTTTTTTTTTAAACCTAGATATAGAATAGAGAGAAAAGAATTTTAGGTTTTAAGTATATTTAGTTAGACCTTCTTAGTCTTATATTGCGGGATCACTTGTGCGCTGTGGACAGATACTATTCGAGCTAAGTTACATGGGATGAAATTATGTCTATACCGTTAGCAGCGTCACTTTAACTTAGTATTTTAAAACAGGGTATGTTATTGCTTCTAGAGAGCATTACAGCAGTGCTTAATTATTAGTATCTAGTATAGCATGCTTAGGAAATAAGCTTAATTAAGCCTGCCTAAACCTTTCTCACCCTAAAGTAAAGTAGGTATCAGCAAAACTCATCACCTAACCTTAACCCAAATCACCATACTCCTTTCCCCCACACCACAGACCCAGCAACAATCCACTTACCTAACTCATACTTCCTACTCCCCCTCCAATACCCTCCTCTACTCCAACTCCTCAACACTATCCTCCCACACCTCCTCCCCAGACCCAGAACTACCCTCACTACACTCCTCCCACCCATCCTCCCCCGCAACTCTCCTCTCCACCCCCCTCAGCGCCTGAATAAGCGGCGGCGTAGCCAATCTCGGCCTCCGATGCAAATAATGCACCGACCCAGGATACTGGCGCAGGACACGTCTCGACCTACGAGGCCGATACACAACGCCATGTTTCTCGTAGCTCTTGGCCAGATTCTCGATATCGAGGGCCGGGCGCTCGGGTTGTGCTTGCAAGTCGGGGTCTGGGGAGTTGGGTGTTTGCTGCTCTGTGGCATCGACCCAGCGGCCGAGGCGGGCTTCGGCTTGGTCGAGGCCTGTGGTGCCTTCTTCTGTGAGCGTTTCTTGCATGATGGCGCCGATTTTGGTGATTTGGGCTAGGTCTTTTGGGGTCTTTTGGAGGTTGATGAAGAGGGTGTCTAGGAGGGCGTGGTCGGATGGTGGTTCGGTCTTCGCATCCAGCAGCGTCAGATCGGTTGATCCCTCCACGTATAGCACTTCTGCGCGTAGGCGGTGGATAAGGCGGTGGATTCGCCGGTATAGAGCCAGGTAGTCGAATTTACGGTGGAGCTCGTCTTCTCGGAGGAGGGATTTCATAGTCTCGAGTTGCTGGACTAGGCTCTCCTTGGGCGGCTGAAAGTCTGGCGGCTGGTTCGGCGCAGGTGTGTTGATAGCTGGAGGGGTGGATGGCGCCATATTGGCCGCTTTACGTTGCCTCTTGCGCTGCGATTTTGACAATTTTAGCGCCGATGATGGTGATTTCAGTTCTTTGCTGATATCGTTGAAAGCTGTTAGTATCACCTCGTTGTCTCGGATGTTTTCTTCTACACCTTGGCCGAGCTGCGTGAGATGAGCCATTATGTTTTGAAGTGCGATCCACCTCTGATCCGGAGGATCGTAGTGATATTTCCGAAGCAGGTCGCAGAATGTTGAATGTAGCTTTAGTCCACGCTTAGAATCCGTGTTCGAACGTCTCCACTTGCTTGTGCGCCGATCTGAGGCGTAATTCTGTAGACTGCCGCCCCAGGCTAAGTCCAGACGTGGTTTGAATTCCGAGGGATCAGTTGGGGGAGGCCCAATAAAGACTTGTTGAGCTCCGTGATGTTGGATAACGAAGTCGAGATCTGCCCAATCTGCACGGAGTCCGCCCACCTGTTTGGCAGCGTTGTACAAGTGTGACATTGCTGTCACAACCCACCGAACATGATTGATGCTCTGTGACTGAAGCTTGGAGTAAAAATGGTACAGGATCATTCCCGTCAAGACGGGATGATAAGTGAGGAGGAAGAACGGCGGTTCAGGATGTTTTAGGCCAGCAGCTTTAGCTTTCTCCGCGACATGGTCATCTAAAGTCCAGCTCCGGATAGTATTCAAGTCCTTTCTAAAGAGACGGTAGAAGTTTGGCTGCTCTTTGAGCATATAATCTGGTGTAACTTCACTCTTCTTTAACGCAGCCTCGAACTTCAGATGTTCTAGCATTGAATGGGCAATTCTTGCGCCTTCATCTAGGAACTCTTTAGTTGGCTCAAAGCGCTCTTCCTTTAGCTGCTTAGGTATGTCCAAAATGATCTGGAGGGCGAAAGGCAACCATTGAGATGAGGCCGAATCTAATGATAACATTGCCAGGGTCAAATTATCCATTAGCGGTGGAAGGAGTCCAGGAATCCTTAGCTTATCAAAGGACAAGAGCAAGTATGCGGCAAGGATAGAAGAATCTCTGTCCGGCCGGCCTGAGCGATGGCTTTCCAACTGTAAGATCGCTTCCATGCAGAAGATCCTGGGGATTCTTAACGCATCGGTCCCCTCTTGAAGTGCGCGCAAAGAGAGGTCTGTGTTTGGAAGCAGGGAAGTACAAAAGTGCTTGACGGTGTCTGCCAGGGTTCTATTGGTATTAGGGCCCGACCGAAGGCCATCGTCGAACTCCTCTATGAAGGCATTGACGTTACGTTGGATGATGCCGATAGCAATGTTTGTGACACTAGCGGCCGATGCCAAATCGAGTCTCCGTTCTTTGTAGTCATTCCATACTTGGGACACAAACTCTCGGATGCCATTTAAGTCATAGAAGAAGCACAGCAATGCAAAATTCCTCTCCAAGGCAATGTCTGCCTCGGTCACCTTGAACTTGTTACTTTTTGCGGAGGGCGGCCTGTGCCCTTTTTCTCTTCCACGAGAAGGAATGTCATTCCTTCCCTGGCGATAGTTCGTCGGGTTGGACGCTGTCGAGTCGGGTTCTTGTACTTCCAGAATTAAGTACACGTTGGATGGGAGCTCAAATTCAGGAACATCTTGTTGACGTTTCTTCTTCCGAGCGCCTCCCTCGTTCTTTGACATCGGTTCCAGAATGCGGCCAACTTCTTCCAGAACAGACGTAAAATATGCATGGGAATCGGTGTCGCGTGCTTGAACACGGAACCATTCGGTAGTCTCCTTCCTCAGTCGAACGGCATTTCGAACAAGGTCTTGCGCTCTGGCTCTGTCCGCAATATCTCCATCAGAGTCTCGAATGATTTCAGCTAGTTGCACAAAACCTCGGATTGTAATTTTGTGTTTCGATGGTCCTTGCGAGAGAATATTCGCTGGCAACTCCGGCTTGACCTTCTTTGCCGTGTCGAAGAGCCACTCACGTAAGTGTGAAGTCTCTCCTTTATATTTTCGATACGTATCGAACAGGAAATTGTTTTTGAGGAAATCCATGTTGTCTAGATACCAAAGGTGGGTTGTTCGCGGTTCGTGTTGTGGGGTCTTGTCAAAATGGGAGTCCGGGAAAAACACATGTTTACATATGCCTAGTGAACCTGTGAAATGACGCGGTGCTCTGATTAGCCGACCTTTTCACCGTGAAAGATCTCCATAGTGAATTCGGTCCCATGATTAGAGGTTATTGAGCAGCGACACGTGAACCACGCCAGTCTGACGAAGGAAAGAGGAAAAGGCAGTGTAAGCTTTAATGAAAATGATGATACTGTTCTGGATATGGTATAGAGCTACTGGATGGTCTCTGTGATCTCCATCCTGGAAATCGCAAGAGAAAGAAACGTTTCTAGACGCTTCCGAAAGCGACGCTACTACGTATGCGTAGCCTGGCTCTTACAGACCATACTACACTTATAGGCCTGGAGGCAGATTCATTGAGCATAAGCATAGCTGCTTTTGCATAAATTCCAGCGATAGTTGCTGATGGTACACCTTGCGAGCGATCGAAGGGTGCAGATACGGAGGCCGATATTCCGGCGCAGCTTTCCATGAGTGCATTGGGTTTTGAATAAAGAATTGAAGTAACAATTCAGGCCTGCGACCGTAGGGTGTAATGCTAGTCAGCGTATTAATCTGAATAGAGAGCAGAACGGGTGAAACCCCTGAAAGGTGAAAGGTGAAGTCCTCCTCTCGGAGGAAAGTTTTTCCGTATCCTATCACCTGTATTGTGAATCGACAATGCTCGAGCATGCAACACTCATTATCTAATTTTCAGACGAGACTTCGAAGTTTGAATTGTTTTGTTATTGAGTTTCTTCTTATCATCCCAAGTCCTCACCTCGCTAATTGAATGCATATCGCTGAGACGCTTAACCAAAGCCTTCTTTGATCCAAAACTGGTAATTATTCAACTCCAAGCCAATGCCAGAATGCCAGAATGCCTAAAGAACCAATCACACTGAAACCCTACCCTGCGTAATCTCATAGAACCAGTTGTTGTGTACAATCGCATCTCTGCTCCACCTTAGAACGACTCGCTACCCTCCAGAATTCCCTTTAGAATACCACAACCCGGGCCAACAAGAGCAGCTGCCAGCTCCTTGCTACCCACTGAACTCGCAATCTTCCGGTCCTCAACGACTCCAGCTCCAAATCCTCCTCTGCCTCGCTTGCTCGGGGTTGCAGCCGTAATAACCAAGGACCCGGTCTTCCCCTCAACAGCGGAAATGAGTGAGAGTGTCTCTAAGCTTCCGACAATGTCCCTGAACTCAGTGCTGGTAAGCGGGTGCAGGATATTCTCTCGCTTGCACAGAGACGTATAAACCTCGAAAAGCGCTTTAATAGTCGGTGCGGTGCTATGATTCTTTGATGGCGTAGCGAGGACACTCTCCGACGGTGCATTCCGTTTCTTTTTTTCCAGAGCTGCCAAAGCGCACAAGACAGCCTTTTGCTGAAGATTGAGATTTTGAAGACGCTGAACACTTCCGTTACTAAACACAGCGGCTGTGATTCGTGCCATGTGAGCGATTGTAGCTCGAGGCGCACTTTCAATCGTGATTTGAGCCAGAGTCGTAGCGAGAACGTCACTGAACTTCGGCTTTGCTGGAGACCGGAACTTCGGCGGAGAAGAGAGATTCATGTTTTCAACTAGGGGAGTTTTGGATGGCGACGGAGTAGGAGAAGGAGTGATCTCGGTCATCTTTCTGGCGTGTTGATCGCGAGTATCGGCTTCAACGATGTCAATCGCCCGTCGGCAAATATCCAAAGCCTTGCGCAGGTCTCCGGACTGTGCTGCGACCTTCTTTGAGAGAAATAGGATGGCTGTAGGATGGATGAACGGGACGTAATCTGGTTGTGCGCTGTCGCTCGAGGAAACCAGAGACTTCAGTTTTGAAGTGATGACAGATGCAATTTGGGGCGCCGTGTATGGTAAAAAGGGTAGAAGATGAGGCTTGAGGCCGCGGGCTTTCAGTCGAGGAAGAAACCGATCCGTGAAGTCCAGAGCGTTCGCGATTCCCAGTAGGACAAGACTAGATGAGCGTTGCAGAGACCATTCGAAGAGGTTGTACAAAAGGTCCAAGTCGAGGTCTAGTAGGTGGTCCACTTCGTCGAGTGTGACAACGTAAGAACATTTGCGCTGCATGAACAGCTTCTTCAGGGTCTTCGTCTCGTCGCCTTCCGCAATTTCTGTAATGTCGACAAACTCTTCAAGAAGTTTTCTATACAGATCTCCAGCATCTTTTGCGCTCATACAGTTGATATATGCGGTTTTGACAACACCTTCAGACTCTTGTGTACGACAGACCTCATTCACGAAGGCGCTTTTCCCAGTACCGGGCGGTCCGGAGACATATATGCAACCAGACTTTTTTGATTTCGTGCGGGTCGAGATGAATGTTTCCAACTCATTGCGCTCATTATCTCGTCCGAACAATGCAGTCGGCGCAGACCCTCGAGTAAAGAGCTGACGGGCTTCGTTGTAGACAGTTGGAGCGGCATTGCGAGGTGTTGTGGGAGTATGAGGAGTTCGGGGAGTCAACGGTCGTCCAGCGACGATTAGACGGTGCCTCGGAGTCACAGCAACCTTCTTTGATAGGGCGTCGCGGTGTCGAGGAGTTTGAGGAGTAGCGGTTTGGACAGTCTTCGACTCGATTGCGGAAATTGAATCAAGAGGCTTGGTGCGCGCGTTGATTTTGGTTGGGGACAGTACGACTCGACGTTCGGGAGCGCCGTGTTTTGCGGGTCTCGTTCCAGCTTTCCTTCCTCGTTTTGCAGACGGTGTGATGTTTTCAGCCAGCTCATCCAATTCCATGGCATCGCCATAATGGGCATCTTTTTTGTGCTTCGGCGTAACAAATGGATTTTCATTCTCGCCATCGTCCAAAATTACAAATTGCCCTCGACGCTTTGCGCGGGTGGTCACGGTGGAAGAAGCATCTGTACGCGCCGAGTCAGTTTGTTGACAGGAGGCAGGAGTTGGGATGCACCTACCTGGAGAGTCGGCAGCGCTCCGAGTTCTCTTTCCGAGTACAGCAGGAGGCATTGTGAAAGCGCAAAGCCCAGGGGAAAGGGGAAAGAGAATTGGGAGTTGAGTGGAAGGAGCAACGTTGGTGGGGAAGGTGCATTTGAGGAGTGGAAATCACGAAAGTAGTCGCGTAGCAAGTCGCGACGCGCATTTCACGCTAATCATATGGATAAAGTGGTTTCTTGGCACCTCGGCTCAGGAGATGCAAGCACCCGCCACACGACTTCGTCACTCGATTTATTCGATTCACATGAGACTTCAAACCGTGTCTCTGTCTACCTAGGCCTTATGGTCTTATGGTCTTATGGTCTTATACTCACCGCCGATTGCGCAAACGTGCTCTCATCATATACCAAATCCCTGTTCCTTCTCGTCACATCATGCTCTGAGCTTTGGACATGTGTTATTGCCAGCGACACATTCTGTTGACCTTCAGCAATCACTCGAATATCAATCCAGCCTCGCTTCCTCTGAAGTTTGATCAATCCATTGTGCCAGGATGGTACAACCAGGAAACTGCTGGTCGCACTAAAGCTCGAAAATATGTTTGCTTTAGGGCACTTGAGCTCTCTGCGGTTCATGAGTTTAAATTCTGACATCCACCCTCGTTTCTGGGGCGAGCACTGTGAGACTATCTGTCGAGGCGCCTCACCGCAATGTTTTGTTTGTTCTTCAGGCGTCTTGGTGCATAATGCATCTGTGCCAGTTGTTGGATTTACAGACAATTAGTCACTGGTCTCAGTTGGTTGAGCGTATTTAAACAAAAGATTACCTTGTCGAAATGTCCTTATGCTACATCATTGCTCTGTATCAGTTAAACATACGTTATATCCCCACATCGCCAGGCCATGGTGTGGTGCCCTTACCGTAACTGCAACCACCCATTTCATGACTTTATGGACATCGGTTTCGTCACAAATCTAGGTTGGCCTGATCATACACGGTGGTTTCATGGAAGGGGACCTTGTTGCGATTGGTGCACGACTTGGTTCAAGTTCTACCCTGGATACGTACATCTACCCGAATTTCTGTAGGGTAAATGTGAGACTGACATCGGCCTTTTCAAGCTGGGTGATGACCTTTTCCACCATTATCTTGCCAATGAGTATGAATTAATTCATGAGCAATTCAAGGGTCCTCAACCTCAAAATCGATACCTCTTGGCACGGTTTGTTGACCGCATGTCAATCGTGCTCTGGGGAGTTTACAAAATGAATCCCATGTATTGGAAGTTGGTTGAATTGGCCGAAGAATTAAAGATTATGGCAACGGAGCTGCAAGTAGGACCGGAGTACTATTTATACTATACCATGCCGCGGCCGAAAAGAATAGGCTACTATTGAGTTATGATATCGGAAGAGATGGCATGGCCTTGATGACTGAAGAATAGGCTATAGTAGAACTTTGTTTGATAGAGTGTCGGTACAATAATTAATGTGAAAGGCATATTGTATATGGGATCATATATTTGCTCAAAGAATGTCGTGACACCGTGATGTCAAAGCTCGCGTCGTCTCGCCTCCACGCGTGCCACCCTATCAATTAAATCTCCAACCACCACACATCCTCCAACTTCACTTTTCCTGCAATGGCACCAAGTGGAAGTTCATCGCAGCCGAGCTCGTCTCAAATTAAGAAACAACAATCGATCTCGAGCTTCTTCGCCCCAAAACCATCTACGACGCCCAAGCCCTCTAAACCTATCCCAAATGCTTCCTCAGCTTCCTCCGTACCTGCCAACCACTCACACCACGAATCCCCGCATTTGAATAAAGACGCACACCAAGATGATGAGCTTGGAATAGTGCCTCAGCGAAGCGCCTCGGGCACAAAGCGAGTTGTTGCGGAGGAAGACGACACAGACAGCTCTCATGTGCCTAAGAAACTCCGACGAACAACCAGCGAAGACAACGCTGGAGGAACCAATGGAGATGTCGAGCCTCGCCGATCTCTAGGACAAGCCTCAGCTGCTGGTGTCAATGCAGCGAAACGCCCCAAGATATCAGAGAGAACGTCCAAATACATATTTTCAAGCTCCCCTAGTCGTGACGAGAACCAGGAAGAGGAGGATAATGAGGAGGCGCAAAGACGGAAAGAAAACCTCCATGAAAGGTTCGTCAAGAAGTTGGGCAAACCGGATAGCTTTGCGGAGCTTAGAAGACGGAACAAGATTATATCGGAAGAAGAAGCGGCGGAGGGAGAAGAGGGTATCGATGACGAAGAAGCGGAGGATGAGCCTCCACCTAAACCTACGAAAGGCAAGAAGTCTGCGGTCACGAAAAAGGGTGGATCTAAGCTTACTCCAATGGAGAAGCAGTACTTAGATATTAAGAGGCAGCATTTGGATACGATTATTGTGATGGAGGTGGGCTACAAATTTAGATTCTTAGGAGAAGACGCGAGGATCGCGGGTAAAGAGCTTGGTATTGTGTGTATCCCTGGGAAGTTTAGATACGATGAGCGTAAGTCAGATAATCCAGCAATACAGCCTCCCAGCTAACGCGGATAGACTTCTCGGAAGCCCATCTGAACCGTTTCGCTTCCGCCAGTATACCGGTACATCGCCTGCAAGTTCACGTCAAGAGATTAGTTCAGGCAAACCATAAAGTAGGCGTTGTCCGGCAGATCGAAACCGCAGCTTTGAAAGCCGCTGGGGATAACAGGAATACACCTTTCGTCCGAAAGCTGACAAACCTCTACACCAAAGGCACCTACATCGATGACGTGGAAGGCCTCGAGACCCCTGTTGATGCTCCAGGGGGAGGCGCCTCATCGACGGGATATCTATTATGCATTACTGAGTCTAATGCCAAGGGCTGGGGCACCGATGAGAAAGTTCATGTTGGTATTGTTGCTGTACAACCTGCGACTGGAGATATTATCTACGATGACTTTGAAGACGGCTTCATGAGGAGGGATATCGAAACTCGCCTTCTACACATCGCTCCCTGTGAATTCCTGATCGTTGGAGAACTCTCCAAAGCCACCGAGAAGCTCGTAGAACATCTCTCAGCCAGCAAAACCAACGTCTTTGGTGATAAGACTCGTGTGGAGCGAACTGAGAAACCGAAGACAATGGCTGCTCAGGCGTATAGTCACATCTCGAACTTCTATGCGGAAAAGATGAAGTCGGGATCAAACGATGATGCTGGCAGACAAGAAGCAATCTTGGACAAGGTGCATCAACTATCCGAGCACGTCACTATCTGTCTATCAGCAATGATCAATCATCTCAGCGAATACGGTCTTGAACATGTTTTTGATCTCACGAAGTATTTCCAGCCGTTCAGTGCCCGTTCGTACATGCTCCTAAATGGCAATACTCTCTCTAGCTTGGAGATCTACCAGAATCAAACGGAACATACTGAAAAAGGCAGCCTCTTCTGGACCATGAACAGGACGAAGACTCGGCTCGGACAAAGACTACTCAGGAAGTGGGTGGGCCGGCCGTTGCTGGACAAGGCCAAGTTAGAAGAGCGTATAGAAGCTGTCGAGGAACTGAAGAACGGAGAAAACACCATCGGCGTTGACAAAATAAAATTTCTCCTCTCCAATACCAAGGCAGACCTCGAAAAGGTCCTGCTCCGGATATACTACAAGAAGAGCAGTCGCCCAGAGCTTTTCAGTGCATTTTCTATACTCCAACGAATCTCCAACGAATATATTTCTGTGACCTCCCCAGAAAAAGCAGGATTCTCATCTCCTCTGATCAACGAAGCGATCGCCAGTCTCCCAAAGATCTCAGAAGATGTAATTGGGGTTCTAGAAAAAATCAATCTCGAAGCCGCGAAATCCGACGACAAATACTCTTTCTTCCGCGATGAATATGAAACCGACGACATCACCGAGCACAAACTAGGTATCGCCGCTGTCGAGCACGACCTCAATGCACACCGCAAAGATGCTGCCGCGAAGCTGAAGAAGAGTAAAGTGGATTACGTCACCGTTTCAGGAATCGAATTCTTGATCGAAGTCAAGAATAATGAAATAAGAAATGTTCCGGCTTCATGGGCGAAGATCAGCGGCACCAAAGCGATGTCGAGGTTTCATACACCTGAAGTAATAAAGATGCTCCGCGAGCGCGACCAGCACAAAGAAGCTTTAGCCGCAGCCTGCGATGCCGCATTTATGGCACTATTAGGAGAAATAGGGGCAAAGTATCAGGCATTTCGCGATTGCATTTCCGCCCTTGCAACTCTAGATGCCCTCCTCTCCCTCGCTGAATTAGCTTCTCAACCAGGCTACGTGAAACCCACATTCACATCGAATATCGAGATGAACATCGTGAGAGGTCGTCACCCAATGGTCGAGCAACTCCTCCTTGACACCTACGTCCCCAACGACCTCCACCTCTCCCACGACCAGACCCGTGCCCTCCTCATCACTGGTCCGAACATGGGCGGCAAGTCTTCGTACGTGCGTTCTGGCGCCCTGATAGCAATCATGGGCCAAATCGGCTCCTACGTCCCCGCCGAGAGCGCCGAACTAGGCATGCTCGACGCCGTATTCACGCGTATGGGCGCTTTTGACAACATGTTGAAGGGGGAGAGTACGTTTATGGTCGAGCTCTCCGAAACAGCCGATATCTTGAAATCGGCGACGCCACGCTCGCTCATCATTCTTGATGAACTTGGGAGAGGTACATCGACCTTCGATGGCGTGGCTATTGCAGAGGCAGTGCTGGATTACGTTATCAGAGAAATCAAGGCGCTGACGCTTTTTATTACGCATTATCAGTCCTTGAGCCGCGTTCAGCAGCAATTCGAAGGGGAGTTGAAAAACGTACATGTTAAATTTGAAGAGAGGGATGGAGGGAAGGAAGTCGTGTTTTTGTATGAAATCGGTGAGGGCACGAGTCATAGGTCTTATGGATTGAATGTGGCGAGGTTGGCTCAGGTTCCCGAGAGCGTGTTGAGTGTGGCGGAGGTAAAGAGTCGGGAGTTGGAGGAGAGGATGGGGGTTTGTCGGGTTGCGAATCTGTGAGTTATCTCCGTGTGCTGTGATGATAAGGATGGAAGTACTAATTTGGAATAGGTCGAGGATGGTCAAGGGTTTGCTTGGGGAGGGAGGAGAAAGAGAAGACGCCCTTGATATGATTGTTAAAGGTATTGAGCAGCTGTAGAGGTCGTACATTTCGCTGGCGTTATATGAAACTATATCTACGACTGCTAGAAAAGCTTGTTGGTCGTTAGGTGGACGGGCGCAGAGGTAAATGTAACTTTCATGTCTCTGGGTTCAACCTTCTGAACACTGTGGGCTATTGGGAATATGTACAATATAATATTTCAGTATTGGTACTCGGAGCGCTACCAAACAAATAAAATACAAGCCGACAGTGGCATCTATGGTACAAGCATTCTACATTACTCCTGACTGCTCAAGGGTGGGAACAAAGCGCCCTCAAGCTTCTTCCCCAAGGGGATCATAGGAACCCCATAATCCAGATCTTTACCCACGTGCGCCCACTCAAAAGATCTTTTCGACTCATCCACACCAAGCTGATCCAGTAGCATCTTCGCCTTATTCGGCATGTACGGCCGCAACAGGATACCTGCAATACGCAAACCCTCGGCGGTCAAGTACACAATTTTATCTGTGTCGGGCCCAGGGTTGTCCTCGGCAAACATTAACCTTTTCGACCATGGCTCCGATCTGTGGAAATACAGGTTTGTGCTACGGATCATATCCTCTATCCTCTCCAATGCTCCTCTGACATCTGATCCGTCCAGTAATTTCTCTACGTCCAGTGGCATCTTTTTGAGGGTTGTGTTGTAGAATTGCGAGCCGTGACCGGCCTGACATTCCGACTCAATCGTAGGACCGACTCTCTTCACAGCTCCGCTAACACTCCATTGTTTGAAGCGGAGAAGGCGGGCTGTTAAGTTGCCGAAAATACCACTGAGGAACTTGTCGTGACGCTCGATGATTCGAAAGTTGTCGTAGCTAGCGTCTTCTTTTATTCCGCCATCGTGGGCTAGGTAGAATCGCATGATGTCCGAGCCGAAGCGGTCTAGAGCGTAGAAAGGGTTTACGACTCTGCCGGTTGATTTCGACATCTTGTGGCCTCCAAGTGTCCAGTGTGCATGAGTGAGAATCTGTTTGGGAAGAGGGAGGCCAAGAGCCATTAAGAATGCAGGCCAGTAGATGCAATGGAAGCGGACAATGTCTTTGCCGATCACTTGACAGTCTGCAGGCCATCCTCCTGCAGACTCGCAGCCGGGCTGCCAAGGGTATCCAGATTTAGTGGCGTAGTTCATGAGTGCGTCCAGCCAGACGTAAATAGTTTGGCTTTCGTCGCCTGGGACTCGAATGCCCCAGGTGAGCCGTTCTGTTGGCCGAGAAATGGATAAATCCTCGAGACCGGATTCGACAGCTGCCACGACCTCTTTCATTCGATGCTCAGGAACAATCCAGGTGGGGTTTTCTTCGTAGAACTTGAGCAGAGGTTCGCGGAAAGCTGAAAGCTTGAAGTGGTAGTTATTCTCTGAGGTCCATTCTACTTCGTTACCAGTCTCTATGGAGGTCTAACAGAATCATCAGCTTGTGAATGACATCGCAGAGTCTGAGTCGGGTGCTTACTGTCATTTTACGACCTGTTCCAGGGTCAAGAACAAGATGAACCGCCGAGGCAGGATAAAATGCTTCATCGCTGACAGAATACCACCCTTCGTGCTTGGAAGTGTATATGTAGCCCCTCTCTTCCAGCAAGAACTATCCACGTGTCAGCGTCCAGTAATGGTTTCTTAACAGCCTCCATTGTCAATTCGTACCCATGCGTATTCAACCGCATCTTTATGCTCTTGGTCTGTGGTTCGAACGAAATGATCGTTTGTTATTTCGGCTCTTCGTGCGAGATCCTATGTTCATATGAGGACGTGGTTTCGTCGAGAGGTTCTTTGTTGCGCACTTTGAATACTTCGGCACCTTTGTCGCAGAATGCTTTCGGGTCTACGCCAGCTTTCGCGGCCGCTTGCTGCACCTATCTCACAGGTCTAATTAGTATACTATACGGACAGTTTTGAAATACGTATTTGTCACCTTTAACCCATGCTCATCAGTTCCCGTGCATAGTATTGCCTTTCGTCCCTTCAGAAGCTGCCATCGTTTAAGGACGTCCGTGAGGATAAGAGTGTACAGGTGGCCGACATGAGGAGCTTTTGAGAGGCATCAGTAACTATAGAAGGCAATGCGACCTTGATTCGATCTTGCATACCGGCATTGACGTAGAATATAGGTGAAGTGACATAGTACGGCTTCTCAGTTATCGACTGAGACTTAGAGGAGAATGCTCGAATTCTGGCCGAACGAGCCTTGCACGATCTGCAGATCCATGGCGATGTATGAGACAGTCCACTGGAAAGTTTGGAAGGGACTCGAATGCCCGAATTAAATATTTGAATGCGCATTCTCAGCGCTTGTAGTCAATCTGCCATCAGACAGCTCGGAGAAAATGATGCCAAGTACGGAGGTCCGTGCGTAAGCTATCAATTCCCAGAACGTCACCTTCATTCTTGAATCCACCATCCACCATTCACTCTTAGCCAATATACCTAGTCCAGGGACTTTACTCCTCATTTGACGTCCGAGAAAACCACTCACTGTCAATATAACTCCCGTACGTTTCGAAAATAGAAAAAGTGTGCATCATACGTGACACTGTCCGATGCTACAGCAAACAGATGAAACCGTCTTATTTTGCGAAAATCCAGTAGGGCAATTCTATCTCCTATATTTTCTTGTATTTCGTCGCGGGTGCTTCTTGCGGTTGGGGTGACTCGCAGAATGTCCCATCTTCTGTCAACTCAACAACCTTCAATACGAGTCAAGGGAACGAACTCCTCAAGTGCAAACGAAGAGGCTTCAAGCCGTCTTCGAAGAAATTCAATGATCTACTATGTGCACGCGGCACGTCGCGGTCAGCCATGCGGGGAACACCAGGTCTCAGATCCACTCGTGTGCGCCATGAGCTCCTGCGATCGTACGCCCACGAGGCTTTTTCCAAAGGACGGACGGAACGAAACTTCCGCGTAGGGGAACCATTGAACGTTCCAAGTTCCATCGTAGAGTGATGTTGGGCTTCCCAAAGAGTGCCAAGGCTGCGTTTTATTGGTTGTTCCTTCAAACCCTATTGATGGGCTATTCAGACCCAAATCCGGTAATAGTCAGATAATCGCCCCTCCAGCTCAATACCTTGTCCCTATTCAACCTTTGCCTTATATTCTTTGTCAATTGAACTGTCTCGTGCATCATACACCTTCTATTATCTATTTCCAAAGAATCTAGACCCTCGAACTCTTTTGTCTTCCTACTCAGTGGATTGGTCGCCGAAGAGGAGCATCAAGGAATACTTTGACCCCGAGACCAAGGGTCTGGCTTTGACAGCTACATTTTCCAGTTTCTCACCATTACACTCCTTCAATTCACTTCTTCTATTGGCTCTTATTGAGGCTTATTGAGAGCCACCGTGGAAATTGCCCTCCTGATTGGATCCCTTCTCGACTCTGCTCTATACTATTCTTTATCCAACCTCAATAACTCTATGCTCTACTCCTCTTTATTGAGTCCTATTGAAGTCTCGAGGCTGGCCTTGGATCTTCAGCATAAATACTCTCTTCTGAACTTCCAATTCTTTTCCCTATCCATTCGAGTCCCTCATTTCGAAAACAAAGATCTCCACTCTCTACGATCCGACCACTTTCAAACAATCGTTCCTTCGATAGGATATTTCAACATGAAGTTCACCACCGCTCTTGCCGCCACTGTCATGGCAGTCAGCGTTAACGCCGCTGCTGTCCCAGAGGCCGACCCATACATCCACGGCTGCCACTTGGTTGGCCAGTCATGCGGAAAGGAAAAACGCTCTCCATACGACATCACCGAGCTTGATGCTCGCTACATCCACGGGTGCCACCTTGTCGGCCAATCCTGCGGCAAAGAAAAGCGTGCCCACTACGACTTGGTCGTCCGCCGTTCTTGCGGTATGCCCGGCCAGCCCTGCAACAAGCTCGCCCGTTCCGCCGAGGCTGCCGCCGCTGCTCTCGCTGCGCCAGCTGCCGCGCCTGCACCATTCGCGGAGCCCTACATCCACGGATGCCATCTCGTCGGTCAATCTTGTGGCAAGGCCAAGCGTGCCGCCATGGCTCTCGCTGAGGCCGTTGCCAAGGCATATGCTGCAGCTCACCCTGACCCAGAGGCATTCGCAGCTGCGTGCAGCTTCGACACCGAGACCTGCGAGAAGGTCAAGCGCGGAGCTGAGGCTGAGGCCGAAGCTGAGGCGTACATCCACGGCTGCCACTTGGTTGGCCAGTCTTGCGGAAAGGAGAAGCGCGAGGAGCTTGAGAAGAAGTCCGCTGATGCCTGGGCTGAGGCCGCCGCTTACATCCACGGATGCCACCTTGTCGGTCAATCTTGCGGTTAAACGTCTCGCCTTTTGAGATGCTGGCTGTAAGATAAGACGGTTGCGACGTTTGGACTTCTCCTTCATACCTATTAACTTACTTTCTCGGATCCCGACTTCTTCCCTCGGTCCCACATGGTTATCGATGACGACGAAACCGACGGCTGAATCATCGAACCATCCACTCCTGTACACTTCTTCGACTATACCACTTTGTTTTATAGGCTCAAGCAACATGTAACTTGGTTCATTGCGAGCGAGACCGGCATTCTGATCGACATCACCGACATACAAACACCAGAAAATCTATGATTTGGATAAATTTCTAATGGGTTCGGGTTGGAGATTAGAAGGATACGGCTGGTCTATATGTATTTTTCCCATAGTCACTATCTATGCTTCTTGCTAAACTTCTGATGTTTGTGCATCTGGGATATGGCGTTCTGGTGTTCGTGTATGTGAGTTTGGCGTATTGTTGACTTTCAAGGTTTGCTTCAATTCATCTATGAGAACTTGTAACTAGAAAGCTGGTATCCTATCATGCTAGCTCGCCCAGGGATACTATCAATGTAAAACTGGGATTTTGGACATACATGCGCCTTTGTATAGTGATGGAATTACCCTAAGCTATCCTATAGCATGCAAGCGTTCTAAATTTACTTCCGACACCAATGTTTTTTGAGAGTTACTTGATGTGGAAGGTACCGGACTCGTCAGTATGCCAAGCCGCACTAGCGCCAACATGGTCTACCGCTCTCTTGCGTTTCGTGCATCACTCACTCGTTCAACCCTACTCATATCTCTTTATCCGAACCGACCAGAGTAAGACGCCGGTGGAACTTGATATTCTCTCTTATACCTACATGCCTCGTAGTTACTCAAGCAGTGTTCGATGATGTATCTCCTTGGCTTCTTCAGTCTCCTACGCCATGACTTCAGACTGTATACGAAGGCGGTGGGAATACTGTCGCTCCAGCCTACTGTGATGCTTACTCGAGATTGATATCGCGTTCACTATGGAGAATGCACTCGGAGTTGCAAAAGCTTCCCAATCACGAAGACTGCTAGCTGGCAGCGACCCATCGCAGGAACCTCATTTGCGATGCATACTTTCCGACGCGAGCGGTATGCATTCTCGTAGCGAGGGAATGCTTAGTGCAGACGTACTGCAATTGCAATGGAAGCCTTGGAGTGCTGCTCAGAAACTTCTCTTCGCGATGCTCGACATCCGGACCTCTCATCTTGCGCTTCTACATTCGCTACTGTGTTATGTTCTACGATGGGCCGTCTTTAAACCCTCTTATCTGTATTACTTCCATCATTGGGACTCTTTCATTCTCCCAATCTTCGTTAAACTCCCACATATCATGTCTCCTCGCCGAAACCTGTCGCCATTGCAGATATTGACCCGCAGGTTCTGCTAGAGCCCGATGCGCCCCTCATAACGATAGAATGGATTATCGGGAACCGTCGCAGGAAATAGCATGTGGAAGGTATGAGGTACGAGTATTTCGCAGCAGGCGCTTCCAGATTTCCGTCCACGTTCTCCCTGCTTTTCATGAGATGCTTCCGAATTCACTGGTCGGCATACTTTTCTTATCAGTCTCCCAACCTGCCCAAAGAATCATGGAAAGAGAAGTCCATTCATGGAATCAACATAGAGTGCGCCCCACCCATCCACTTGAGTAGATGATTGTACAATCACGTGATGGGTCGGTAGTTGTCATGTCCAATTGCAAGGTGGGTGTCTCGGAGCAACATCTAATATATAAGGCATGGCACCTTCGCACTTCGGCAGTCGGGCTCGTTTTCAATATAAGTTACCCAAAGTTCTACATTTAAACATTCCTAAAAGGGGATAGGCCGGTTAATATTCTTCTAATTTGCGAAACTATCGCCTATGGGTAATAAGATCTGCATCGCCAACTTGAATAAATGAGCTAATTATTCTATATGGTAGCACCGTATCTTGGACGGATAAGTGGGGGCAAGTTCTCGCAGTATAGATAGTGATTTGGATTTAAAATAAGTCGAGGGAGCATCGCACCGCACCGTTTGCTTCGACATCTGTCTATCGCCCCGAGGTCACTCAAAATGAAGTTGTTTTCTCTTCTGCTTCAAGCTGGGCTCTCCCAGGCTGCCATTCGTTTCGGATGCTCGACAGTATCTGTCCAACGCTTAGATCCGCTCGTCGAACCTGGCAACATCCCTTCGGCCCACGTTCATCAGATTGTCGGCGGAAATGCTTTCAATGCGACTATGAAAGGGGATATTGGCGAGCAGGGGAGTTGCACAACATGTGCTTACACTGAGGATTTCTCCAACTATTGGACGGCGTTGATGTACTTCCGACATGAGAATGGCTCCTACAAGCGGGTACCGCAATACCCAAATGCTCAATTGGGTACAGAGGGCCATAATGCGACCGACATCAAAGGCGGAATGACAATCTACTATACTCAGAAGGACTTCGATACCAACGGTGACCAACATATCACCGCTTTCAAACCCGTAAGTGGCGCATGCCCGGTCTCATACTGAACCCAACCCCGACCTGCTTCTCCAGCTGGTCAAGGAAATCTAGCTTAAACTAACGCGCTCTCAGGGCTTCCGCATGACAGTCGGCACTCCCACAACAAACACGCTCGACGGCGCAAAAGCCCATCCAGGCCTCCGATACACCTGCCTACAGACAATCATGACCCGAGGCAGCGAGACTCCCGACTTCCCCAACAAACCCTGCCCCGCCGGCATCATGGCGATCCACCACTTCCCCGCGTGCTGGGACGGCGTGAACCTCGATAGCCCCGACCACCAGTCTCACATGTACAGCACGACCAAAGGCGGATTCCGCGAAGCCGGTCCATGTCCCAGTTCCCACCCCGTCCGCATGCCGCAACTGGCGTACGAAACCATGTGGAACACGACGGCATTCGCAGACATGTGGCCGAAAGACGGATCGCAGCCTTTCGTCTGGTCGTATATGGATAACAAGGGCTATGGCACTCATGCAGATTACGTGTTTGGGTGGAAGGGAGATTCGCTGCAGCGGGCCATGAACGATACGTGCATGTTTCATAAGTGCGGGAGTCCTGGGGTGCAGGGGATACTGAAGACTCAGCCTGTGGCTGATATGAATAAGTGCGCGGTGCAGAAGACGGTTACGGAGGATACGGAGGGCTGGCTTTCGGAGCTTCCGGGGCAGAGGATGGGGAGGAGTTTTACGGCGTGAGTTTTGGTTTGGTGGGGAGTTCGGTGAGGTGATGGGCGGGATGGCTTTTCTACCTCTGGGTATGATTTGGGTGCGTAATTGTCATGGGTTTAGAATTCGGAAATTGAACACTCGTTTCGACTCTTGATTCCGTGCAGAATCTATCTGGTTGATGCGCGGTTTCCTGCTATGCTGCTATGTATTTCCAAAGCCCTAGCTAATCCGCAACACTGATCTTGATACGTCTGTCTAAAGTACTGAAATGATAAGTGGCCAGGGAGAGTGGCCGTGAAGATTGGTGAGGGGGTGTTATGTTGATGGGATCATGAACGGAGAGTAAGTGGATTGATTTGGTGTGATGCGGGTGGTGGATCGAGAGATTTGGATTGTAGAGATGGTATCCAACTGTAAGTAAAAAAGGAGATAACCGCTATGCTAGAACTGCTAGATGCTGAGTAGATAGTACAAACCAACCCCCCAACCACCGTTCCAATGAGGAAGTCCGACTTAAATACCAAAATATGTATAGTTTTTAGATCCTCGGGTATTCCATCTTTCTCAAAGCCCTCAACCCAAAAATCGCCGCGCCATGCAATTCCAAACCCCAATATTAAAAAAACGTATGCGTTCACTACTGCCGACCCGAGAATAACTACAAAAATGTCTCGAGTCCCATCAGAATTTAACCTGGAATCTCGGATGCGTTCTGATCCTCTCCCCGTAGAATCTGAAAAACAGTGGCACGGGTATCAGTGCTAGAGCAATGAATCCTAGAACTGAATTGCCCCATCCGAGGCCGATCTTGTCGTATAGCGAGAGGCCGGATAGGGGCAGTACGGCGCCGAAGATGGAGCGCAGGACGGTGTTTGCGGCCATGGCGGAGGCGGCGTGGAGGGTGAAGGCGTCGACGAGGTAGGTTTGGATCGTCATCTAGAGGAGAGTTAGTGGGAAGGGGAAGTAGAAGGAGGAAAAGCGTGAATGTTCAATCGGAAGTCTTGTTCCCAGTGAGGGGGACTCACCATACAACTTAACATTCCGAGGCCAACGAATGCCGTCGCTATTATGGGAACAATCCAATGCGTATGCTTGTCCGTCGTCCATCCATAGATAAATAGACCGATTGGCAAAGCTATACCACCGGGCATGGTGAGAACGGGTGGTAAACGGTGTTCTGGCTTCACGTTCCCCTTTAGTTGCTGCTTTTTTATGATCCTATCACTCACAACTCCCAGCACAGCCATGCCAATCAGCATGCCTATGCCAGACCCGATGTACGTTAGTCCAACGGTTCCGGTAGAGAAGCCGTACTGTTCCTCGAAGACGAAGGTGCTGAATATCAGTTAGTTTATGCCACAATCCGTTACGCAGGTGAACAAACTGACAATGTAGTGAATAAAAGATAGAGGATGCCGTAATTAATACTGATGTAAATGGACATGAGGAGCACTATTGGGGATAAGAACAACATTTTCATCGGACGGACGATACTGCGGGTGAAAAGTTCCCTTGGCGGAATATCCAAGGCGAGTTTGGAATGGAGGGCGTTATTGCCGGTTTCTTTTCGGAGCCGCTTGGCTTTGCGTTCGAGAATTACGGGAGCATAGGTTTCGTCTAGAAGAAAGACAGCTAGGACGGCGAAGGCACCGCTCTACAATATTGTTAGTTGCCGAAGTGGCTTCATCAAGATACAAAATCGAGTCCGGCAAGGGAAACCAGGGCTTCGAGTTCTTTCAAGCATCTGGACATACCATGATAGCAAGCACATAAAAAATCCATCTCCAGCCCTTCGCCTGAGATAGAAAGCCCCCTGCGACTGGTCCAGCCACCGGACCAATTAAAGGCCCAATTGCCCATATTGCCATTGCGCCTGCTCTTTTCTCCCTGGGCATGAGATCCGCAATCGTTCCTCCACCAATGGTCAGGGGGCAAGACCCAGCGCAGCCTGCTAGGAACCGGAAGCCGATGAGCATGTTGAAGTTGCTACTAACACCGCACGCTATGTTGAAGATAACGAAAATCACGTTGCAGGTCGTATAAACGGGGTATCGTCCGTATAATTCGCTTATAGGAGCTATGAAAAGCGGTCCAATAGCGAAGCCTAGGAGGTACACGGAGACGACGAAACTTGCTAGTAGGTTCGATGTTTCGTGGAAGTCTGCCATGACTTGAGGGACACCGGGTGCGAAGAAAGAGGATGCGAGTGGGCTGGTTTGATTAGCTGACAGTCTGACATTGTATGTTTAAGACTGGACATACGTGATAAGCGTTATGCCAGAGAGAATAGCAATGTTTCCCCATTTTCTTTTTGCACTCCAATTCAAAGGATTTTGTAAATCGTCAGGCCCATCCCAGAACACCACATTCGGATCCGTCTCTTCATCACGCCTCCCTTCTTGTTCGTGCGATCCATCTACATTTGGGATCTCGGCGCTTCCATTTGAACTGGTCAAATGACTGCGCGTTCCCTTCTCTACGTCGATGTTGCTTGATCTGTCGGCGGGCGAGGTATATGTGCCTAGATTCGATGGTATGTCCGCATCATGACCTTCTTCGTAGGCCAGCTCTAATCTTTCATCTTTGAGGTCCCCGATACCGTGGCTCGGATTCGAATAAGTTCCTGGCGTGGCCATGGTGGGGAATTGGACCTGGAAGGGAAGCCATTGTTAGTATGCGCTCCATCTCCGTCTTCTATTATGTGTGGTTTCTGGCGCGCTCGCTAGTGAGAATCCCCCTGATTCTACTACGGCGATTCGAGAAGGGTGTCCTCTGTAGAGAACCGCAATGAAAGACTAGACGTGCGGGCAACATTCAGAAAGAGTGCTTACCCAGGTCCAAGCGCTTCACAGGAAACCCAAGCTTTCGTGCGACTAGCGGCAGTTTCCGGGGATCTACGAGCGCTGACAGTTTCTCAAATCGGTAACCAATGAAATACTGAGTTTTTCAACTTCAGAGCAAGTCAAAGAGAATGAAAGAAAAGGGAGAAAACGGAATTCGGACGGTTCAGACGCAGTTCTGTCCATTTTATCCACGCTTTGGGCAGCTCCTCATGGCTGTGTCGGCACGCGGATCTACGGTATTACTTTTATGCAGGCGTGGCGGCCTTGTGCAAAGGGTTGTGCATCTAGCGTCTGGTGCAATGGAAGTGGAACTTGGGGAACCCGAAAGCGAAGGGTGAATGATTGGTACCCTTTGTACGCCTCCGTTCTTGTTAGCGTGGCAACCATTTCGGCAATTTGCTTGTTTTGACTCGGTATTATAGGCTTCCGACTCTCCTTTGGCGAATTCGCCGTGTACGTACCAGGAAAAGCAATCTGCAGTGGCTGTTTTCGTAATTTCGAAGGGAACATATACAAAGGGAATTACTCTAGGAATAGGATAAGCATGGTATGCTTCTGTATCTGAGAGAGCCGACGTCATGGTTGAACAAGACAGAGGGAGGCGGGAAGATAAATCTCTTCGCGAACAAGGGACCAAGCTTGGAGAGCAGCAAACGCGTCCAACGGTGTCTTTATATCTTTTGGAATGTAGTCATCACATGCTGAGGGACATTAGATTGATTCTGTGCGGCGTTGTGCGATCTGCCTATATATCGCTACCGAGATCCAATCCATTGGGAATCGGTATCCTTGACTACTATATATCAGCCAACTGCGCCGCACTGCTAAGTAGTAAGATGCCGCGGATACATCATCGTCATCGCCAATTCGTCGTATGAACATAAGATTCATTAACTTGTTCGTATTAGAGTTAGTAATGGCCCATTTATCTATCGCGAAGACGCTTTCTGCTGAAAAGGTGTAGACATCAAAAGCACCCCGTCCACTCACTCCTACCAATGCCGTATGAACAATAGCTATATACAGCCCCAGGATCCTTGTAGCCTTATCTCCTTCTTTCCCACTCAATAACAGCCGGCGAAAGAGGTCTTGAGAAAAGAGACTGTGAAATGTCAGTGAAATGGCTTCATCATTAAGATGGCGATGACGTACGGAATAATCAGTTCCAACAATTTCTTTCGAGCCGCCAACATTTCGTAACTTGAATTCGCGGACCATTGCGATCAGGACGGTTTGCAGTTGCAGATATGCAAATTGTTCACCAATGCATCGATGGCGGCCTGCGCCAAAGGGCAAGTAAGGACTGGCGGTTCCCTTCGACACCAAACCCCACCCATAATCGATCTTTTCGTCATTGTCGTCACCTTCAAAGCCATCGCCCATCCCGGCGTCCCACCTGTGCGGGTCCCAGTTGGTGGGATTGGGAAAATATTCCGGTGCTTGCGATGTTACTCCAGGAGATGACAAAAGCGAATGTGAGGGAGGTATCGTGTATGGCGTTCCATCCACTGCCAAGGGCTGTTTCACCTTGCGCAAGATGGAATGAATCGGTGCATGCATGCGAAGAGTCTCCTTCACCGTTTGAGCGTGCAGGGGCAATTTTTGAAGGTCGTCGTAAGTAAGTTGAGGGAGATCTGCTCCAAGATTTTGTTTTTGCTCCTCAAGAAGCTCCTCCACCAGCTCTGGTTTCGTAGCCAGACGAAGAAGGATCCAAGCGATTGTTGATGAAGAAGAATGCTGTCCTGCCATCAAAAGGGCAATCATGATTCCGGCAATCTCGTGATCTGGCACTGGCGTTCCATCCTTGTATTTACAGTCCATTAGGTGCCAGATCATGTCTTCTGAATCTTTTTTGGCAGCACCAGATCTTCTCTTCTGTACAATCTCCGAGTATGTTTCAATCATCTTATTACGTGCGGCATCTCGTTTACGGTTGTGGGGAAGTGGTGCCCAAGGTAGCATAAAGTTGACTGGGCTAAAACCCATGTCCAAATCGTGGTAGAGGTCGGCAAAACTTGAGTCGAATCTATTACGTACCTCTTCACCCTGTAAAGAACGAGAAGCAGTGTAGATCGTAAGCTCTGCCATAACTTTCGGCACGTTAAAGGTTCCTTTTTGTCCCTTGAAATCCTTGTGGCGCTTGACGAAATCCTCGACTTCCGCGGTGATCAATGTAACGTAGGAACGGAGCGCATCTTGGGTAAGACCAAACTTGACGAACTAAAGAGGATTAGCTAGAGGGCTAGGAGGAAGCCATTTTGCGCACCTTCTTCTGCTCCATAAGCTTCGAGTTTGGGCAGTCATATACAACATCGCGTCCAAAGACCGGAGTGCAAAGAGGACTGTAGATTTCCTCTGCATTCACATCTTTGATCTTCCCATTAAGAATGAAGTTATTTCCAGTGGTCCCGAGACAGACAGTCGTCTTTTTTCCCAGTAGAATGAAGGTAAATACATCGCCATACTAGCAATCGTGTTAGCATTCTTATCGGAATCTCCGCGCTTGAAGTTGTCTACGCACCTTCTTGCGGTTCGCGAAGAAGAATTTGTACGGGTCCATGCCATAAGTGATAGTGCTACCAAGAACCGGGAGCCAGTGGAAAACGACAGGCGGCTCATTGGGATTGCGGAAGAGCAATTGCTGCAAGACATTGATGATTACTGCCAGGACGATAAAGGAGGCGAACGCGGCAGCAGCCAGAACGGGGAGAGAGCTGTCTGAGGCAAAATCGCCCAAAGGACCAGCAACGACAGAAAGGAGACCCATGGTGGCCGGGTAGAGAGCGAGAGGGCGAAGGTGGAGCGTTATTGAGGCGGTCAATGGATTTTATATGTGCATTGGTAACAAGATTTGTAGATTTCAGGGCAACAATCCCTGGCGCGGCGCTTGGTCCACATTCAATTGTTCCTGAGGCCGCATCTCGGCAAAGCCAGCCTCCGGCCATCACCAACCTCACGCCAGACTTGCAGTTCACGTGAAATCACAGCGAAAGCAAGTACGCACTCCTGGGGCTGTGTAAATTTCTGATCAAATACTAGCAACCTCCTCAGCCTAAGGAAATCTCGGGTTTCTGAGGTCCCGCGACCATGAAAACCACGCCATAACTAAGCTTTAATCAAGAGTACCTGGGCTTGTCTGTCCTGGGTCCGCCTGGACGAAATAGAGTCGACGAAGGCCCATAAAACTATTTGGCAGTTGGGAAGCTTGCCTAAACGGTGGCATATCAAGCTGGGCCATTTTTTGACAGGAATTGAGCTCTGAGGCCATAAATTACTATGGCACAAACGCTTGTGCATTTATCATAAGGACAGGTCGTTGTTTGTGGAGTGCTATCACTCCTTGACTAGAGACAGTAATCCTTCCCTCGCATTGACGGCGTCAGACTCCGTTATTGGAGTCATTTAGTAAGTGACCCACCAACGCCATCCTCCTGCTAAACTACTTACTTCTGCCGTTCCTTGGCTCCCACTCCGTTACTTTTCGTCGTAGCCCTCACAGCCTGATCCGGCGCATACCGCGAACCCTCGTCATCAGTATAGAGTGTCTGATCGCCCTTTCCGCCCATCTCGATGAACTCTTGTGGGTCACGATGAGCTGCAGGTGTGCTCTCCTTACCCGAACCCGAACCCGCTTTCGGCTTGGCAGCCGCCCGCGCCGCTGCATCAGCGGTGGTATTCTTTTCGTATACCTTCACCGGTATCTGTCCTTTCTGTCCTTCAATGACTTTAGTGACTTTGATGTCATTAATGCTGCTCAGGAGGGTTCGTTCTCGCTGAGGTTTGCGTTTCGAGAAATCGAGTTGTGTCATTGCGCCTGTAAGCCCATCCGTGCTATCGTTGGGGTCCAATTCTCGCGCTGTCGTCCAAGGATGCTCCAAACATTCTTCGATCGTGATGCGTTGGTCAACATCTACTGTGAGCATCCGGTCGATAAGGTCCAATGCTGGATCTCCGACAGTATCCCAATACGGCGATGGATAGTCGAAGCGGCCCATTTTAATCTGTTGAGAAAGCGTGTATGGGTTGTCTGGGCTGTACAGTTCATCTGAGAATGGTGGGAAGCCGCACAGGCAGATGTAAAGAACAACACCGAGTGACCAAATATCAACAGCTCGGGTGTATCGTCGGTGATTAGAAGTCTCCAAAATCTCTGGTGCAACATAGCTCGGGGTTCCACATCTGTGATGATGTCAGCTAGCACGATTAGTGTCAACGCATACCGATATCCTTACAAGGTCGTTGTGAAGGACTCTTCTCCAATGATTTTGGCAAGACCAAAATCGGCGAGTTTGACACGGAGCTCCTTGTCTGCCAGGAGAATATTCTCGGGCTTGATATCGCGGTGAACGATGTTGCGCGCGTGCTGATATCTGTTAGTGATGGCTTATCGTGACGTTCTTTCCCTTTAAACATACCAAGTACTTGAGTCCTTGAAATAATTGTACGAATACTTTTCGAGCCTCGGTCTCGGTTAACTTTTGTTTCATCACAATCCAGTTGAATAGTTCGCCCTCAGCCGCAAGTTCAAGAACGAGATAGACGCCGTCGTCTTCATCGAACGTGTCCTTCAGACACAACAATGTTGGATGACTGACTCCCATGAGCACCGCAATCTCTTGTTGCAGGCCATCGACTTTCGACTTCTCTCCTGGGCCTGTACGCTTCTCGAACTTCTTGACAGCATAGCGCATTCCTGTGTTTTTCTCAACGCACAGATAGACTGATGCAAAATGGCCTTTGCCTAGCTGCTCCTGTATGGCATACTGTTGGTGGAAAGAATTCGTGTCGCGGCTACGAGGATAACGAAAAACGTAGCGAGCTGCGTCAAGGATTGATATTTCATCACCATCGCTTAGTTCACGTCTCCTGTTCCGTCCAACAAGAGCTTCGTTCACAAATGTCCCGTTGCCAGATAGATCTTCCAAGACTGCCACTGAATCTCCGCCCTTCTTCTCAACAAATAGAAGACAGTGTCGGTTCGATATTGTAGGGCTGTTCAACATACGGTCTGATAATCATCAGAAATATATTAACGTTGATCCTGCAATTGAGTTTACGTACCGCATTCTGGATGCCGCCCAATGAGGTAGCCTCCAGAAGTCACACCTTTATCCATCTTCTCAGTCTCGTATTCGTCTTCTTGGCGTTGGTAGGCCTCACGACCAACCCGCCCCCCGGACGTACGTCCCGTCATCGAGGAGGGAACGGGGCAGGCATCCCTCCGCCGAAGGACCAATGTGTCGCCAGACCGATTGTCCAATGGAACTAGATAGCCCCAAACTCCTTCGGCTTCCTCATCTTGGACCTCGTACGATAACGCTTTGGGAGGAAAGGCGAATTGAGAAAATGGTTGTGTGTCTGAGGGCGGTGAGGATAGGCCGGGTGCCTGGGGACTGCCATTATGGGCGAATTGACTTGGTCGCTGGCTAGGGTTAGGAGGTGTCACTGTCCCATCTTTGAAATCTTCTGTAGCCGAGGAGCCCTTGTGGGTGAGAGGAGACGGAAGCCGTCCGTGCTTCAGGTCCAAGTTGAAGTCGTGTTCAATGGATCGTATGCGCTGTGAACGACGAGGTTTTTTGCTATCAGCATCGTTGTCACCTTGAGATTGCTATAGAAGTGGCATGACAGGTCAGTAATGACGGAAGTGCAAGGGGATGATTGAGGCATACGCGGGCCCGCTTAAGCTGATTTTTTTCCGCTGCGGAAGCCATTTGAGAAAAGCGCTGGAGCTAGGCGGAAAGCTTCGTCGAAATTCCTGGTCTTTGCGAAATTTAGTAGGGTACCATGATTGTGGATGAATCAGACGAATTGTGAGGACAAGGAGGGAGAGACGTCGTCTGGCTTGAGCTCGAGGGAGCGTTTGCCTGACGGAGTACTGACCCACCCGTGCAGGCAGCCAGGTGGAGCTGCTCACCGCCAAGACTATTGTAATTCCGCCGATCTTCCGATGGACCCTTTCCCCCTCACCCTGCATCTGTAAACCAATCACAAGGTCCGCATTTTGCATTTTCTATTAGAACAATCTGTCTGAATGTCTGAATGCAACGCATGGTCGATGGAGTGCATATGTTTTCTCATCGATACAATTGGATGGAACCACTTCCGAGTCCTATTCTCTTGCCTGTTGTACTTGATCAAGCCATTCACAACCAGTTGCAGTCGCGGTGTAATATTTAAGGTATATCAACCCGCTCCAATCAAACTCGACTTGGCAATTAAAAACCCATGAATGACGCTTGAAGACCCTTCCAACCCCCAGAAGATCCTTAGCAATGGTCTTTTGCTTGGGAGACAGGGCTTGCCAAACGAGATACAAGCAAGATCTTATCAGTGTCCGGATGAAGATCTAGAGATTGAATAAACAGAAGAACGCAAAGAATTTCTTTGAAGGCATCAATAGAAATCCCCAAAACCGCCAGGACGTGAATACTAAAGCCTCCAGAATCACGTTCATTTAGGGCACCTGCATTCGCTTAATTCTTAGTGCGCTCGGCGGTGCATGCCAGGCGTGCCAGGCACCTGAAGACGTGCTCCCTAAAGCATTTCAAGATATCCCATATGGTCAAAGGATGTGATCTCTGGACACAGTACTTTCATGGATTGCGTAAGCCCATTTCCTCGAATTTCGGCATCAGAGTTCGAACAAGCGTGCAGAAATTTGGTGAAAAGTTTCGAGCGATACAGGCATCTGCAAAACGATTGGAGTTCCGTGAGAATAGTCGATGGACAAGATGGACTCTATCTTAGTGTTGCCAAAACCTTGCTAGGAGTCCGTTGCCGCTCAGAACATGTAGAGGATGGATTTGATACTTCCAGCGAAATCGAGGAAGATGACGAGGTAATCGATATTGTACAGCTGGTGCACCTGAGAAACTCATGCGTTCGATAGGAGGCGTTGCCGTTGAAGACGGCCGAATACATTCAGGATCCGACGGTGGAATATAGCATCATGCGATCGCCGACCTACGAGGTACCTGTCCTCTACATCGGCATTCGAGATCCGTCGGGTAGATTCCCTCCCACCATAGATACCCTACATCAGCATTTAATTCCGGAGCACTTCAGGTCGCAGGTCAAGAATATAGGCATTATAGGAGGGATCACGATGACAGTACGTTGCTGAATAGGCCTGTTTTGACTTTGGCTGATTGCGTATGTAGGATCACCCTTTCACTAATTTACCAGTATTCTTTGTGCACCCTTGCAACACGGCGGCGGCATTAGAAGCAAGCTTTCAAGACAAGGAGGTAACGCGGGAGCATTACCTTCAGGTCTGGATAGGAATCGTTGGAAGTAGTGTCGGCCTGAACGTGCCCTTTGCAGTCGCGGCCAAGGGAAGGAGTACTGGGTCTGGATGATCATTTAAGAGCGTCATGATCCAGCAATTCAAGGCCTAGACATATTTTGGAAGGCAGAGGCCATCACCTCGTAGCGTACAGTCCTTCACGGACCACCCCGATCCGCTCTTAGAGAAGATGCCTTCGCTCAGACAGTTCAGTGCCGTCGGCCAGTGGTAGTAGAACAACAAGAAGAATTTTGAACGGGCGAGATACCTCATCTGACTAGTATTAGATGCAGTTAATCTACCGGTTTTGAGTGTAAGATACCTTTGAGACGAGGATAATAGAAACGCCAATATCGCTTTCCGGGTATTAAAACATGTCTGTCCCTTCGTAATCACTACTCTGAATCTGACTCCTCCATAGCTGAACCCTCATCGTCCTCGTCCATGGGTGCATCTTCTTGTTCGCTTTCTTCCTCCTCTCGCCCTCTCTTCACACCTTTTGCGGCTTCACTAGTCGCTGCAGGTACTTGTTTTGAAGCGGGAACAAGAGGTGCACCGCCGAAGACGGCCTTCTGAATATCGGTTATGGCTGTGTCTACCTCAACCTCCTTCGTTGGGATCTTAAATGTACCATCCAATTTGGCGATCGTGTCAGATTTTCCTTTCGCATACTCCAGGTGCTGCATGTCATATTAGCATGTAAATTTCCTTCGACCTCGCAAAATTCTCACCATCTCCTTTCCAAAAAACTCAAAACTTTGCAGTGCCCTCATCGCCTGTATGCTCGAATGAAGATCCCGGAAAACGATGTGAGCCTGTCCCCTCATCTTTGGGGTCTTCAAAGCTATTATGTCGAGAATTGGGCCATATGTAGCGAATAGGAGGTATAGCGATCGTTTTAGGTCGGCCTTTTGTAGCTTGTCGGGCAGGTTTTTGCAATACAACCTACAACAGGCAATTTTAGCATCGCACGGAAAACAAGATTTGCAATGTTACATACGTCTGATTTGGTTGAATTGCAGGACGCCCTTTTGAAGGTGCAGCTGAAGACGTAGCCATTTCCACAAAAATATAGTAGTCTTGACACTGAGTAGAAATTATGAAGCTGGAGAGCTCTCCGAAGTTGTAGTTGAACTTTCCTCGCAAATGCCAAGCCTGTGTTCAAGTCTGTGCGCTAAGTACATCACCGAAACCCCCACCACCAAATATCTCTCACGAAGCAATACCTCCCCCGCAATAGTAGAGAGCTACTCCTATTGCATTTGCTGGTTTATTCCCTCACAATGGCTCCTGAAGTTCACCACCTCTTCCACCACCCTATCGCCGACCATTCGTTCTCCGCTGACCGTCAAACGTTGGCCGTGGCTCGCGAGAATAACGTGGATCTCTATGGCAGAGCCGGCGGGAAGTTCCAATTAAAAGACGAGTTACGGGGACATGATAAGACTGTTACTGGAGTTGATATTGCTCCTCAAAGCGGCAAGATCGTCACCTGCTCCCAAGGTATTACATTGCCATGCGTCTTGTACTTGAAAATTACTAATCGGGCTTTAGATCGTAACGCATACGTCTGGGAACCTTCTCCTCAAGGCTGGAAACCAACCCTCGTCCTTCTTCGTATCAACCGAGCTGCCACATTCGTCCGGTGGGCACCTTCTGAAACTAAATTCGCAGTAGGTTCCGGTGCCCGCCTTATCCCTGTCTGTTACTTCGAAGAGGAAGACAATTGGTGGGTTTCGAAACATCTGAAGAAGCCCATCCGTAGCACTATTACTACTGTATCTTGGCACCCTAACTCCGTTCTTTTGGCCGCGGGTTCTACAGATGGACATGCTCGCGTTTTTTCTAGCTTCATCAAAGGAGTGGACGCGCGCCCAGAACCATCTGTCTGGGGCGAGCGTCTACCATTCAACACTGTGTGCGCGGAATTTTTGAACAATACTGCTGGATGGGTTCACAGTGTTGCATTTTCCCCGAGCGGAAATGCTTTGGCGTTCGCAGCCCACGATAGTAGCGTCACTGTTGTTTATCCCAGCGCTCCGGAGCAGCCGCCGAGGGCTGTAGTCAGCGTCAGCACTCAACTGCTCCCGTTCATGAGTTTGATCTGGAGTAGTGAGTCTGAGATCGTTGCAGCAGGCTATGTAAGTCCCGTCTTCATCCGAGACTATTAATACAGGTAACTGACCTCTGGAAGGACTGCGAGGCATATCGTCTGCAAGGTAGCGAGCAAGGGTGGCACCTAGCCGGTTCTCTGGAATCTAAAGGGAGGCCAGGCCTTCAGGATCAGAGGGAAGAATCTGCTCTTAACATGTTCAAACAAATGGATTTGAAGGGCAAAACCACAGATGACACAAAGCTCAAGACGGTTCATCAAAATACTATTAGTACAATCCGCACTTTCGAAGAGAGCGGTGGGAGCGTGAGCAAGATTAGTAGTAAGCCCCTCCGCATTCTCACTATAACGTCCTAGCTCAAACTGACAACCTACAGCTAGCGGCGTGGACGGCAGGGTTGTTGTCTGGACTATTTAGTTACCATGAGACAGATCATTACGATCAACTTAATTATTCGGCAGCCATAAAGTTGGTTTGGCCGATGTTCAGTTGATGGCGAATACAACAAGAAACTCTGGAACTACATACTTGTTCCTATATCGCAGTGAAAAGCATCGCAATGTGTGCTGCAGTTCATTTCTTGATTTGTTTTTTGAGAGATGTTCAACTGAACCCCAATTGAGCAAACTCCATGAAAAGCTAACCTATATACATCTAGATTAAACTGTCACAACCAACTCCGACAGCTAAATACGACTTTTGAAGGCGATGTACTTCCGGTGCAGTGACAGTGCCGGACACCACGTCTTACTCTCATGGTAGTCTGTCAACAGTATCTTCCGCGTCCGTACTGCCATTCTGGGTGGCCCCATCAACGTAGCCTTCCGGGGCATCGACCTTGTATAACCAACCAAAGCTATCCTCTATCTTGCCTTGCTGGATACCTTTAAGAGTCGTCAAAAGCTTTGTGACGATTGGCCCAGGCTCCTCTGAGCCATTTCGGTAAACAAATTTATCGCCCTTGGACTTCATGGTTATAGATTTGATAGGAACGAGTGCAGCTGCTGTTCCAGCCGCCATGACTTCGTCAAAAGTTGGAAGCTCTGCATAGGGGATCTATCGGACGGCATTAGTATCGGGAAATATAGCCATTGTTCATTAATCGTAGATTAGGAAGTGGTCTTATGCTCACCTCCCTAGATTCAACTTTCCAACCAAAAGACTTCGCGATTTCGATGACACTCTCTGAAGTCACGCTCTTGATAGCGCTCTTACTATCCGGTACTACAACGACAACTCCATCGCCCTCTTTCTTTACGCCGATAAATCCAGAAGTGGAAAACTCATCAATGACGCTTCGCGTCTTGCTATCCAAGTGCAGCGTGATCCCGAAACCCTCATCATGCGCCCTTTCGCTCCACCTTAGCACAGGCGCATAGTTGCCGCCTACTTTCGCCGATCCAGTCCCCTCCGGTGCCGCGCGATCGAATTGCTCTAGTATTAAGGCGTCCACAGGTTTCGTTCCGTGATATACGCCCGTTGGCAAGACGTACACGCAGAACGTATACTCTTCTGGTGGACTAAGTCCCAACTGTGCGCTCGATCCAAACAGAAGCGGTCGTACATACATTGCAGCTCCTGTCTCATGCGGAGGAACGTAAGCAGCATTGAGGCCTACAGCTAACTGGCAGCATTTCAGAAAATGCTCGGAGGGTATAGGCGGGATAGAGATGAAGGACGCGGAATGTTGCATTCGCTCAGCATTCTGGTTTGGTCGGAAAAGATTGATGGTATTGTGCGGGGAACGGAAAGCTTTCATGCCTTCGTAGCATTGTTGACCGTAATTTAGGCCTGGAGCCATGCCGTGGATGCGGAGGTACGGATCTTCGACGAAGATAGGATCGGTCCATTTTTTGGTCTTGACGCTGTAGTGGGATTCAATGTGACCATTTACTGCAATCGAAAATTAGATTCATAGATTTCATGATGATTGAACAAGTCTCTCCGAGTGAGCCACCCCAGAGTTTTGCTGGAAGTCTCAGGCTTTATCAAGCGCTTAGGGGTCATGACTATAGATCGACTTGCATGCCCAGCGTATGCCCAAATTCACCCTTCTAAAAAGACTAAATGTCGCCAGTACTTGAAAGCCTGCCCCCGGCTAACTGTACTCTCCTGCGACGCACAGGCGACCGAAATTTATGCTTCCTCTAACAACTAATATTCTATGGATCTACAGACTTCGGGTCGGAGGGTAACTGAGAGCATGGAGCTCACCTTCGCGTACTCTGAAGCCAACATTACTCCAATCTGTTGAGTTTCAACCGTCAGTGAAATCTTTCACAATGGGGACAACCCAAAGAGCATGGCGGGGTGTTCGGAGGAGATTTAACATACCAATTGTATTGACTGGCGGAGGAGGATATGAAGAAGCCATTATTACCTGCGCTCAAATAATTAGAATGATTTCCAAGGGCGGGAAATATGCGTAATGAGCGTCGAAATGATCTTTTGTAACTCTTTGGAATTTTGGAAGCTTAGCTGGCCCTTCAGTGATGGCATTCCACAGCGACATCGGCGAAACTAAATAGACCCTGCAGTAACCGAGGCGTTCCGAACCTGTTCCCTATGTTTTTCGTTATATGATTCCACGCTAGATTTAGCTATTTGCTTCTTGTCTGTCAGCAAAATACCATGTATTTGAGCCGTTCGAATGCTGAGTGGGGTTTCAGGATGGCAATTTTACGCGACGTTTCGGAAGGATACTATCACAAGCTTCCACCTTCATTATTGCGGACAATAAGCACAAACACTCCCACATGACACGACCTCCATAGCTTCATCTTTTTGTTGCACGCTTTTCCATCACCGCTGTATTCTATTCAAACTGCTGTTGCTATTTTCAAATGATACCCTCTGGTGCAAGCCGCCGTTTCATAATTCTCCTTGTTCTCGTTGCAGGCTTCCTTTCCGTCCTCTTTCTAGCTTCGTATCGAGGACCGGCAGGAGACAGTCCTGCACCACTCGTTCCCGGGCAGCAACATTCAAAAGTCGACAGCAGTATATTAAGCGGTCATGCAATTGCCCCAAAGCTAGGAAACGCAACAGCAAAGTACGTCCTCGAGAGCAAACATAGACTCCACCCGCTCCACTCGAACCCTTCCGCGTGACTGCAACAAGCACTCGATGTTCATGGCTTGCTTATGCTTACGGATCCTCTAGGGCCGAATTAGGTCGCGCAGCATGGAAGGTCCTACATACCACCTTCGCGAGGTTCCCAGAAAAGCCTACAGATGACGAGAAGGAGGCTTTGCGATCATTCGTACATCTGTTCCAGCGATTATACCCATGGTACGCCACCCATTCTGTTGTGTCTGACCCACCTACTGACACTGACTTCGTTTGCAGTGGAGAATGCGCCGAACATTTTGGTCAGGTCTTAGCTAAATACCCGCCACAAGTCTCCTCCCGATCAGCGGCGGCCACATGGGGCTGCTACGTGCACAATATCGTGAACAAACGATTACACAAGCCCGAATATAATTGCGAAAACATTGGCGATGCATACGACTGTGGGTGCGCGGATGATGAAAAGGAAGGGAAGGGAAAGAGTGCCACTCCGAGAGATAAACCCGAAATGAGCGATGTGCAGAAGGAAAAGTTGGCTGAGAAGGGAAGAATGTTCGATGACGACCTTCTTTCAGGGGATAGGGATCCCTAGAGTTGGACAGGAGGGATAAGAACACCACCATGGCGGACTCGAACACAAGGAAGCTCAGCTACATCATCACTAGTGACGGACGCCAGAACTCGATGTTTGCTTTTTAGAGGGCGACCAGGGAATAGTTAGGGTAATTCGCGATCATCAATGCTCCGATGACTTCGACTGGTGTCCAACAGATCGAGTCAGCAGGTTTCACGAGATAATGTCTTGTATATCCTGATGATGGAGGGTGGATCACGAAAGCACTCCGGTCTACATGGCAAATGAGCGAGCACATGGCCTGCCCGCCAAGCCACTATTGGACAAAGGCGTGCTATCTCTGTCTATAGTTGTATATGTTACAGATATGTGCATGTCTACATGCGACACTCGACCGTGGCCCATGGGGTGTCAGACTTTAGAACCGGCAATGTTGAGATATACCCGATCGCGCGAGCGCATTTCTGTTTGCGATCCGGGGAGAAAGGGGCATCTCGGCCGGGACTGAAATGGCATGGCAGAGCAGAGCAGATCAGCGCCTTTTGCTATCTCTCCCCAATGACTTGAGGTGTGGCATCATAGTGTGCATGTATGTACGTACCAGGGCTGGACACCCTCCCCATGATTTGGTGTCGCTGGTAGGGTTCGCGTGATTAAAAATAACCTGGCCCCAGTGCCGCGCGAACGCGATCTTGCATGCGACGCGCATAGCCGGTCAGGGGGAACGCTGTCCTTTGCAGCTAAAGGTGTTTGAGCCTGGCGCCGGCGCGGTAGGGTGTGGCTTGACCAACAAAATCGATGGTGGCCCAAACTCGAAACCGTTCATCAAACCCAACACGACCAAGGCCAAAACACGCCTCACCCCCCGCCGCAATCGATAGCTGCCCAGTACACGGGGCATCCATCCCTTTGCTGAACCTCACCGCAACTTCTACCATTGACACAGTGACAGCTGTACACCGCTCATTCTTGACAAATAGCTATAGAGTCCACCATGGTTTCGTTCTCCTGCGAGGTATGTTGACTGTAAACTCCCGCCCCCGGCGCTTCAGCTCCACGCTGTTCGGCCCCTCATCCCCTTGGAAAATGGCGCAGGAGCTTTGCTGTAGTAGAGGTTAACCCTTTGACTAGAACTGTGGGGATGTCCTCACCAAGAAGAAGCTTGATGGACATAGGAACCAATGTCGAGGCGCGTCCTTCACATGTTTAGATTGCATGGTACATTTCCAGGGCACCGAATATCGAGCTCACACTGTAAGTCTTGCGCTTCAGAAGTCTTCGAGGACCGCGTTTGTGTTTGTTGCGACACCCAAAACAACATCTCAAAGTTGTCGTCCAATCCCGAGTCGCTTCACGGAAAAATTTGCTATTCGTTCTATAAGAGCACGGCTGACGAATTGTCCAATAATCCAGAGCTGCATCAGCGAAGCCCAAAAGTACCAGGGCGCTCTGTATAAGGAAAAGAAATCTAAATCAAGTAAACCAAATACTCCTACAGCGAACACATCGCAAGCTCTTGTTCCTCGGAACGCCTACGTCGAAGATGCACCAGACGGGGACAGCGGCGCGGTCGCTATCGTCGACGCTCCACCACGTGCGCCCAGCCCTCCACCAGCGGCCTATTCCCTAGGGTACCAGGAACAGGCGGCACTACCCCCGGTGAACGTTTTCGATTTTCTGGAGGACTCGGAGATGCCCAATCCATCCAAGGTGCACCTCCCTCCGCCAGAGGAATCTCGCATGATTGAGGATACCAAAACTCAGGAGAAGGAACAGCATCAAGAAGAAGTCTTTGATGTTATGAAATTCCAGGAGCATTACACTGATGACGACTATCATTACGTTGAGAACGGTTTCGCATATGGCGACGAACCTGTGCAAACGGCCAACGAACGCTTCGATTCATATTATAATCTTCGCGAACAAGAACCCAATTTCAACGATTCAGCATACTACACAACACCCGCGCCCAAGTCCAACCACCAGCGCAAGAAATCTCGTGATAAAGAGAATGATTTGACTAGCACTCAAAAAGCAGACCGAAAGCGCAAGCGACAATCTACCGTAGGTGACCTCGACATGGCTCTCGTTCGTGCCCAAGCGGAGCGGGACGTAATGATGACAGACGCGCCGCCGGTTCTTCACTCCGGTCTTACAGGCGGACTCAATCGACTCCTTGCCCGACCAGATTTCCCTCCCAGCCCGGATTACTCGGGTCCGGACTACGTCGAGGCTTCCCCCCTCAGCCCTATCAAACGCGCTAAGCAATCCACATCTAAGGCCTTCGCTCGCGCACAGAGAGACTTCGAGATCCAAGAAGAGCGGGAACGAAAAATCGAGAGACAAGCTGAGCTTGACCGAGAAAGGGAGAGAGAACGAGGTCGTGACCGAGAACGCAAGCCCAAGAAAATCACCAACGGCACTGTTACCAAAGACTCGAACGGGAAGTTGAAGACGGTACGGAAGCGTGATGACTCCGGTCGCCAAAGCCGTCGTTATCGCGAGGATGGCACACGTCGTCGACGCCAGTATTCTTCCTCTGCCTCACCGCAGCGAGAACGGAGACAAGTGAAAGCGATCGAATACCACCGCGTGACGTCCAACTCCCCCGCTCCCGACGCGAACGGTGCTCTCATTGTCCGCGCAAAGGGAGAGGTAGCCCGACGTGGGGATGCCGATATGTCTGGAGCCGTGAAAGACAGCATCACGGCTCGTGCAGATTTATTCATGTCCTTCATAAATAAAGGGCCCGACTCTGAGCGTGGTATGAGTGTCAACAAGGCGCTGAAACGGTATCACCGCGAGAGATACGATCGATGGGATCGCGAGATGGGTAAGGCAGAGGAAGAGAAGGAGTTGTGGAAGAGCCTGCGCCTCAAGAGAAATGATCGGGGTGAGGTTGTGTTGTTCTTCGCTGGACCGGATGTTGTTTGAAGGAAGTGGCGGTTCTCTTACTCAAGCTGCAACATTGACTAGTGCAATGCTGCGTACGCTTTTTCCAACATCGGAGGAGGAGTTTCCCAAGCTGTGATTTACAGCTGTAGACATTGGGCTCGGGGCCGGCTTTCTTGGTTTGGACTTGGTCTGATACCCCCTTCTTCTTGACTCAGATTTTCTCGGTTGGAGCATCTTTTACGACGAGCATTTGTTACCACGGCCTGATCATTCTTCCTTTCCTTGTTTTTCTGTACTGTGCTCCATCTCTTAGCATTTTGTTTTTCCTTTGATTTGCGTTGCGTTCTGTGTTGCGTCTCGCAACTACCTAATTAATGCGCTGGGCTGGACCCGTCCTGACTCTAGCTATTTCTTGTTTATATGATCAAGGACTTTCCCCCCCTCCTATCTGAGCTTGCAGTGATGAGTATGTGAGGCATGGTAATGGAAGATTCTCTTAAACCGGATTGAAGAAGAACGTTATAACTAACTCGAATTGATGTAATCTCTGGCCGACATGCAGCTCCTCTGAAAGTAAACTCTCCCGCAACCTACTCAAGAGGCCGTTCTAGTACTACAATATTTATTTAAAATATAAAAAATACAAGTTATTGAAACAAACAGCTTTATTTCAAGAGCCGGCCGTATTCCGAGGTTCCAGCCATAGCTGAAGCGCAGTTTCAGCCCAGAGCTTGACTATCCAGCACGACACCAAAAGATCGAGTAAGTGTCTCGAAATGTCCGGCTCGACACAAAGATTCGGAGTTGCGTCATCCCAGCCGGACAGAGCAAGGAGATCATTCTCTTCAGTAATCCATCGACAATCTTGTGCGTCACTCAGCGTCGACCAGTCCGGCGTGGTGCGGAACTGGAGTTCGTTGCTTTCGTCCATGCAATGCACTTTCCAATTCCCCGTCCAGTCCTTGTGCATTCGAAAGGTGTGAGAAAGTGGGGCCTGTTGTTTGGCTTCTAGCTCAAACTCTTGGTAGTCGGTCCTGACCCTGCTGGCATGGTACAGCATGTCGTCGTTATTGAAATCCGCGTCTGAGAGAGGGTATTCGTTCATTTCTGGACGGCGCGGGGCACGTCGAATACTGATAGAATTTGCACGCGTCTCCATGACTTGAGAGACCTGGTAGATGTAACCCGCTGGCGCCGTTGAATCCTGCTGTTTCCTGGGATAGATGAATTGCCCAAAGTTCGTGTTTTTGATTAGAGTGCGCGCTAAAGGTTTGTCGAAAACGAGGAACAGTTTGGATTCAAGAGAACGCATTTCCACTGGGCCTGCAGGAGAGGATAGGGGAGGATCGATGCGAACCCAGCGTGATCCAGGTGCGGTTTCTGTATTCACGGTACCACCGGAATCCGGACCGGCGACATTCTCTCTTTCCTTCACCGCTATCGCCTCCTTCAAAATGGTCACAACAGCGGATTGATTTGCTTGCATCGCAAGATCCAGCGGAGTGACTCCCTGGTCTGAGCGGACAGATACATCCGCCCCAGCGTTAATGAGGAGGTTGACGCACTCCACATGGCCATACGCCGAAGCCCAGTGTATCGGAGCCCAGTCATACTCCGTCTGGATTGAAGGGTTTGTTCCGCTTTCAAGCATGAATTGGACGAGCTCAACCTCGCCGTCCTTGGCTGCGGTATAGAGTTCACTGACCCCCTGAAGACCACGAGTGCTCGGGTCAGCCCCTGCACCAACGAGTAGACGAAGGGTGTGCGCGTTCCGAAAACGCACGTTGGCGCTCCAAGCAGTTCGGCCTTCATCATCTCGACTATCAATCTCGATACCGTTGGAAAGGAGGAGTTTCATCATCTTTTCGTCCTTGCGACGGGTTGCTCGGAACAGTGCGCTCTGGCCTTTACTGTCTTTTGCGTTCACGTCTACTCCAACGAGCAGGAGCGCTTCAACCGTCATACTGTCCTCGTGCTCCACTGCAAGGAAAAGAGCTATGTCGCCGATGCTGCTGTCACTTCCTCGCAGACTGAGGGTTTTCTGCCCACAGAGTCGTTGCACTTCGTCTGTATTACCACGATACGCTGCTAGAATGAAATGAAGCTGGGTTTGAGCAGACAATTCATCTCCATCTAAGCTCGATTGGGCCTTCGAGACGAGGATATCTCCTGCATTGTGCCAGTTGCGCTCCACGATCAAGAGAAGCAACATTTGGCCATGCTTATCGTGTAGGTTCACCAGAGCCCCGCCACCGATGAGAAACTCGACGGCTTTCTCGAAACCTCGCTCCATTGCCACCGTAAGCGCAGTTTTGCCTGTTTCATCAACAGCGTCTATATTCGGAGTCTCCTTCAACAGCATGGATGCAACCTTCGCCAAGCCCATTGACGCAGCCAAATGAAGGGCAGTGACCTCAGGCATGCGACCCTTTCTGAGTTTAGTCTGCCATGATTCCGCGACCTGGTCAGTTCCGATTAATTCAGTGTCGTCGGACGTAGTTAGAGTCGACCCTATGCTCAGAGTTTCAAAGTCGAGGGAAGACGACTCCGTGGTAGCTAGAGTCTCAGAGAGATCGCCTGTAGAAGAGAGCAACTGTTTCATCTTGTCAACGCTTTCTTCCGGATCGGATTCCAAAATTGCAGAATAGTACCCAGACCGAATGAGATCTAATCCGTCGAGAAGTGTCAACAACGGTTTTCTTTTGTTTGGGTCTGTGAGAAGATGACAGATAACTTCCAGAATGGATGCCTCTAATGCTTCTTCAGGAGTGTTGCGAGCGTGGTCACCAAGATATTGGGCAGCGTAACTGGCAAGAGGGTAATTTTGAACGATATGAAGTATGGGCGCATTCTGGAGTGCTCCGAGAGTCAGATAAGTAGCGCAGCTGAAAGTGATGCTTGCATGACAGTTAGGAAAGTACTTTTCGCGCATGGACTCAAAGTAGTTCTTCGTAGTATAATGGACCAGGCTGACCGCATCGCTACCTTTATCAATCATTACGAGGCCGGCACACAAGGCAGTGATGCTTTGACCGTCCATCAACAGCTCCTCATCCAACTCGGAGTCTCCCGGCTCAATGGCAAGCGCATGCTGTAACTCTCTCAACGAAAGCGGTCGATATGTAAAGGTCACCCATTCAAGAGTCTTGAACGCAATTCTTGTATGGTCTGGCTCTTGATCCGTAATGCGCTGCATTGCTCTGTCGTACGATTCTGTCAGAGTGGTGGGGAGCTCGCGGAGCTTCTGGCGCACGTGTTTCACCGTAAGGCCGGCAGCGCTGGCAAGAGATTCTACGTGAAGCCGAGCAAGCAGGAACATGTTTTCAGCCGTTTGAAAGACGGCAGATTTGATGTCTTGTCGTAATTTTGGAGCCCTCTGAACAAGGCGGCGAAGATTCCGATTCTTTTGAATTTGAAAGTCGATGAACAGTTCAATATCCAACTTATTGGCCTTGATCTCAAAACGTGCAAAGCTCTCTAGCTCTTCTTCTATTACGCTTAAGTATCTCGACGTTACTAGTAGGTGAATACTGGGAAGGAATTTCTCTACCCGCTCAATAAGCTCCCAACGAAGTTCTTCATCACACTCATCGAGTCCATCCACCACAAGGAATATGTCTTGGTAAGCCTCGAACGTGGATGCAAGAAGACCGGCGATTTCATCAACAGATGGTGAAGTATTTCGGTGGCTATGGTAGTCATAAAGCTCCTGAATGGTTGGGTGAGGGACTTCGAAGTCCTGAACGAGCTGCTTTAAGATGCTCCCAAGCAAGCTGTCCAGCGTCTGGTCTGGCTCATTGTATCTGAGATAAATGACAGCAATCCCGACGTCATGTTTTTGTTGCTCGCCTCGAGAACGGCGGAGATGGTTTATGATAATCGAGACGAGTACCGTTTTGCCAGCTCCCGGAATACCCCAGCACCAGAGAGGATTCATGTCGCCCTCGCACCAACTTGAGAAAGGTTCCGAGCTGAGGAACCATTGACCAGAACCTTGTTCGACGCGATCGGATATAGTCTGGTGCGTGCGGTTCATCTCAAGCGGGGAGAGCCAGTTCAGAATCTTGTTCTTCCGCTTCCGGTCAAGAGCCTCCTGCTGTTGCTGGTCCATCCGATCAAGAATGGTAAGCTGGGCGTCGGACATAAGTGCATTGGCATGTTGATGCAATCGCTCTATCCTTTGCAGGAGCTCGTACACTTCCGACTTGGAGAAGGTCCACTTGGCTGCTGACAGCATCGCCTTGAGCCGGCTTTCGTCGATCGGCTTGCTCGTCTCAACGTCAATCTTTAGAGCTGCTGCGAGAGCTCGATACGCGGCTTCGAACTGTCGAACGATGTCGGCCTGATGCGACAGCCATGTAGTGTCTTGTGTCTCTAGAGCCCGCTGTCGTAGCCGCTCCAGCAATTTGGAGAGTAATGCGGCCTCTTCGGCGAGCATTTTCTTCTCCCGCGAGGCATGCCTAGCATCACGAGCATATTTGGCAAGCGCGGATGTGGTGCGCAGTGCGACGTCGATGACACTAAGGACCGAGGCGGCCGTGCTAAAAGGATCCATCAGGTGCTTGCTCTAGTGCTGATGGCAGTACGGGAGCTACCCTAGGTGCTGCGATATGATAAGGCTGACGTGGTTGGAATGAAGCTAAAGGTACTACTTCGTAAAGGCGGAAGCGCTACCTACTTATAAAACATGAATGCGCGCGGGATTCTGAAGGCTTGATACACAGACACCTATGCGTTGCCTGCAATAAGGCAATTTGCACGTTACCACGGTGGGGGGAGAGGTAGGAAGGATGTACGGGGTACGGATAAGCGCCCTTGAATTATTGGCCTTCTCTTCTGCCCCAGCACCTGTTTCGCCCCGCATAAGGTTAGCAAACGTAAGACGCTGTATAAATACTAAAGACCTACCTAGGTAGGTGCATAGGTATCAATATGAGCGTATTATACGGTATGCTTGGTGAGCTGCAAGGTGTTTCTAAGGTTGTCAACCAATTTTAATTCTATCTTCTAAAGCAGCAAGGCTACTATGATGCACAGGCTTCCCACGTACGCAGTAAAGAAAGCCTTACCTATGTAAAGATCCTCGAAGTTATACGGAGTAAAGTAAAACCCCGGTATAAGAATATCTCGATACAAGAATTCAATACGGTATAAGAATACTTTCAGTGTACTCACAGGGGTCTTTCCCTCCCAGGTAAGCCGCTCTTGTTGTAAGAATATATTACGGGATATGAATCAAAAACCGGGAATTTAGGGGTACTCTTGTACCCGGGTGTTACTGTATACAGTTTTGTGTGTACTCCAGAGGAGGTCTCACTACCCCACTTGTGACGACCTGTCGTAAGAGGCCTCCAACTTGCATCGGAATCACTGCTCTTTTATTAGCTGCAAGTCCGGGAACCCCAACGCCTTCTGCCACCACTACAAATATATGAGCGGCCGAGGGGAAAAGCAACCTCACTGCAGCACTCATTGCCCGTACATTACGGTATCATGTGCATGCTCTACATCTTCGTGACTAGTGCACTCCTTTTCTTCAGTCCGTCTGTCTTCGGGCTGTGGCCGCAGCCCAAGCACCTTAGCCACGGGAATTCAACTGTTTGGATCTCTTCCCATGTCCAGCTATCGATCGAGAACCAGACCTCAAGCTCATGGTCGTTAAACACAATGAATACTCGACTCCAACAGTTGCTGTACCGCTATTCCTGTCAGCTCTCCGAACACACCGCTAACTATCTGCAGAGAACGCCTACTAAGCAGAAACAACACCATCGATCTTTTAGTTCAAGACTCTGATATCTTACATGCCGCCTTTGAAAGAACGAAGACATCCATCTTCAATCATCGCTTTATTCCCCGCAAATTTTATCCTCACAATGTCACTTTCGAGCCCATTATTGATGATATCAAGTCAACTGTGAGATTACTCACGATCAAGTTTGCCTCTCCTAAATACGTGACCGAAGGCCATACGTCATTCATCGTCGACGAGGCTTACAGTCTGAGTGTATCACTAGATGGGAGTGCTTCCATTTCTGCAACCTCAGTCCGTGGCGCCCTTAATGCGTTGCAAACTTTTGCGCAGCTGTTTTATGCCCATTCTCAATCAGGCACAGACTACTACCTAGCCTTCGCTCCTATCCATATCGTGGATGGCCCTGAGTTCGAGCACCGTGGTCTAAATCTTGACATAGCGCGAAACTGGATCTCTCCCCGCGATGTGCTTAGGGTCATTGACGGAATGGGATACACCAAATTGAACCGCTTACATATACACGCATCAGACGCACAGTCCTGGCCATTGCACATACCCAGCTTGCCAAAACTAGCTTTGAAAGGTGCATATAGTCCGTCCCAAATTTGGAGCGTGGGCGACCTTCGACAAGTTCAGCGCCATGGGCAACTTTGTGGTATAGAGGTCTACCTCGAAATCGATATCCCTGGCCATACCACCTCTATTGCATCTTCTCAGCCCGAGCTCATCACCGCTGCGAACCAAGAACCTTGGCCCAGTTTCGCCGCAGAGCCTCCTGCCGGCCAACTTGCCTTGAACTCGACAGATGTCTTCAGCTTTTTAACGGCTTTGTTTGAGGACATACTGCCCCGCAACGCCGAGTATGCTGATCGCTTCCACTTTGGCGGCGATGAGGTTAATACGAATGTATATAACGTGGATCCCAATAGCAGCCCGAATGCAAAACAAGCCATTCGCTCTCATCTCCAAAAGATGCTGGATTATGTCTTTGCCATCACCGAAAGACACGCTCTTACCCCTATAGTATGGGAAGAGATGCTGCTAGAATGGAACATCTCACTCCCAGACTCAACAATCATCCAAACGTGGCGCTCGAACGAAGCCCTTACTCAAGTGCTCTCCAAAGGCCATCGCGTACTCTTCGGATCGAGCACCCACTGGTACCTTGATTGTGGGCACGGTGCCTGGTTTGATCCGGCCAATCCACTGGAACCAGGTCCTGACTCGAGGGTGCATCCGCCATTCATAGACGAATGTGCCCCGTACAAGAACTGGCGGCACATCTACTCGTATAACCCACTGACTGGTGTGCCTGATGCGCAGAGACACCTGATCTTGGGAGGCGAAGTCCATATGTGGGGCGAGATGACCGACTCGGTGACGCTGGATGGCATGTTGTGGCCCAGGGCTGCAGCCGCCGCTGAAGTCTTGTGGCGGGGACCAGGGACACCTGTGAGTGAAGACACTACGAGGAGGTTAGCCGAATTGCGAGAGCGCTTGGTTCTCAGAGGTATTGCAGCAGGCATGGTGCAAATGGAATGGTGTTTGAGGAATAAAGAGGGTTGCACGGTTTGATGAGCCCCGGAGATATGTAGCGGTGCATATTAGTGTTCATTTTCCTATTCACAACAGCAAGAGGAAAGAAATGCTGGGTTTTTCGTTTACAAGTTCCAAACATACAACGGGCCATATCCATATGAAATCTACTTCTTGAAAGCTCTGACAAGAGTGCACAAGGGTGGTCATAATTCGTTGTTTTCGGAGGGTGGGTCTTTCCCCTGCCACCTTCTTTACCATCAGTGAACAAAGCTGAGTCAGACTCTGAGAAAAGCATGAAAGCAAGTTGCTATTCTTAAGGTTAGTCAGAAAATAGTATATAGAATAGGATCTTCTAGACTTATGCTGGCAAAGGAATTCACAGTATGTCGCATAATGACACCCCAGGGCCCATCGTGGAGACGTCCTGAGCGGAAGAACGATTTACCGAAGTGTGATCCCTGAGGTATCATTGCGGTAAGCCTTTCTATTACCCCCG
>AJFK01000183.1:0-17993 GCA_000467715.1 Hysterium pulicare CBS 123377 | reverse complement strand
AATAGCTAGCCTATAGTAGCCTTAAAAATACTAAGTTAGAATAGAAGAGATGTAGGATTTAGGGCTAAACTAATTATTCTAGATTAAATTTTATAATTATAAATTAGTAGATAGAAAATATATAGAATAAGTAGTATTTTAGATAATTTTAGTATTAATTAATTATATAGTTAAAAAGTTATAAAATTATGCTGTTTTAGATTTCCAGCGTCTCGGTAGCCGGTGAGCCTCGGTAGGTGGTGAGGAACGTTATTCTTGTCGGTCGGAGCGACGCCATCCACAGGGTGCCATGATTCCGTGCGCAGCAGAGCGCTGACAGGATGATGCTCCAAGCCCCCGAAAGCATCCCACTGCCAATGAGCCCGCACCTATATAAATAAAATAGCATGCATCGACCTGCCTAGCCACTCCCAGATTGCTGACAGTACCGAATACCTGTGTGACACTTGAGTAGTATTAGTATTCCACACCATATGAACAGCCAGCCCGGATGCGACGGGCCTTTGACGTTTTCCCTCTTCGTCCCTTCGGTCTGGCACTAACAGCGGCCGCCCAATCTCCGGGCAGCGTACTTCGTCCTCTGGCGGTGTCGCCTGTCCCTCAACCAACGCTCCGCTACGCTGCTCCCGTAAGCAACAAACGACCGCATCATCTACACAAAAGAAGCAAAAGTCTTTCCCTCCTCACTTCCGCCGTCGCCCGCCCATGATATTCGCCGACCCATCCATCCTGAACCTCGCCTCTGCCGCCTTCGCCATCCTCTCGTCGCACTCGCTCTCACTGCTGCGCAGCTGAACCCGTGTTCCTCGCGAAACGTCGTTCATTCGCATCTTGGCTCTATTATATCCGTCCTAGCCGAAATCCCACCCCCATCCAACCTCGAGCCCCTTGAGATTTTGAACCATCGCGCTCTCGGGAACCCTCAATATTGTTAAGTCGAAGCCGCTTCATCTCATAGACCAGACGAATTGGCGACCTCTGCGGCGTAGTAGCCTTCCCGGCTGACGCCGGCGAAATCAAGAGCTCAAACAGCTCGCCCCGACCCCGTCCGCCTGCATATAGCCCGACGTCACCATGGCTATTCAACCGTACCAGGAAGACAGCGAAGTCTCAAATCCTGTAAAACGGATACGATGGGCCACACACAGAGCGAAGGGTCCGAAGGGAGATCACAAACGGCAGTCGCTCATGGACCGATTGCACAAGAGAACGGGATCTGGAGAGAAGAAGCGGGACTCTACTGGAACTACAGGAAAAGACAGCGTTCCCGACAGCGGCGATAATGCTAGCTCAGATGCTGGCAGTGAAGAACAGGATACCGGTCGAAGAGTCTACTTCAACCTCCCCCTCCCGGCCCAAGAGAGGGACGAGGAAGGCCACCCCAAGGCCCATTACGCACGGAATAAAATTCGAACCGCCAAATACACACCTTTGAGCTTCGTGCCTAAGAACTTATGGTTCCAATTTCACAACATTGCCAATGTTTATTTCGCCTTCATCATTATTCTCGGGGTATGTAATGGCTTACAGCCTGGCACGGCTGCTCAGTGCTGACATTTGTGTGTTAGATCTTCTCAATCTTCGGCGCCTCCAATCCGGGCCTCAATTCCGTCCCCCTAATCGTCATTCTCACCGTCACTGCTTTCAAGGATGCGATTGAAGACTGGAGGCGGACGGTGTTGGACAACGAGTTAAACAACGCGCCGGTCCATAGACTGGTTGAATTCAATAACGTCAACACCGCCGAGGACCAGATCTCGACATGGAGACGGTTTAAAAAGGCGAACACACGAATGATCATCGGTCTCTGGAAGGGTATGAAAACGAGGACAACGAAGAAAGGAGAAAAGGGCAAAAGCTGGAAGGAGAGAGCCTTAGATGAATCAAGGCCATCAATAGAGACCAGGCGGGCTTCCGTCGTGAGTCGTCGCGAATCGTATCTTTCTGCCCACAGCGAACCTAGCGATGACGGCATTCAAATGACTCCAGTTCCGTCGCCGCAACCCGGCCAGTCACCTCCGAAAAACGCACTCAACGTCTCCGGCCACCCACAAACTATGGTATCTCCGGAAGACTTCAAGTCAGGGCCTCATAAAGCGGAAACCAAGCAGCCACCTCAGAAGTTCTACGGCAGCATCATCAACCCATACAAATCTGCACCTGACAAAGCCAGGTTCAAGAAGGATGCCTGGAAGAGCGTCCAAGTTGGCGATTTTGTCCGGCTATACAATGACGAGGAGATTCCCGCCGATATTGTCGTACTTTCCACATCAGAGTCTGACGGGGCTTGTTACGTTGAAACCAAGAACTTGGATGGTGAAACCAACCTCAAAGTCAGATCAGCTTTACATTGTTCCCGAGGCGTCAGACATGCAAGGCATTGCGAGAAGTCAGAGTTCATCATTGAGAGTGAAGGGCCTCATTCGAATCTCTACTCTTACAGTGCCGTCATCAGATGGCAGCAACGCGATCCCAAGGACCCCGACGCTCCCGGAGTGGAAATGGCAGAGCCAATCACGATCAACAACCTCCTTCTTCGTGGAAGCCAGATTCGGAATACGGAATGGGCTCTCGGGGTCGTTGTCTTTACTGGGGAAGAAACCAAGATCATGATCAACTCCGGTATCACTCCCAGCAAACGTGCTAAAATATCCAAGGACCTCAACTGGAACGTCATCTACAATTTCATCATTCTCTTCTGCATGTGCCTCTGCTCAGGTATCGTCTTAGGTGTGTTCTGGAATAAACCTGATACGTCTCACAAATTGTTCGAATACGGATCCTACGGCAATAACAGCGCTCCTTTGGACGGATTCATCACCTTCTGGGCAGGAGTGATTCTCTTTCAGAATTTGGTTCCAATCTCCTTGTACATTACGCTTGAGATCATCAGAACATTACAAGCTGTTTTCATCTATAGCGATGTTCTGATGTATTACGAGAAGATCGATTACCCGTGCACTCCGAAATCCTGGAACATTTCTGACGACGTTGGCCAGATTGAATACATTTTTTCCGACAAGACGGGTACGTTAACGCAGAACGTCATGGAATTTAAGAAAGCAACTGTAAATGGCGTTCCTTACGGGGAAGCCTATACAGAGGCACAAGCTGGAATGCAACGACGACAGGGTATCAACGTAGAAGAGGAAGGTGCTCGCGCTCGTGAACAAATTGCGCGTGATCGTGTACGAATGCTGGAAGGCATCAGAAAGATGCATGACAATCCGTATCTCAGAGATGAAGACCTGACTTTCGTCGCACCAGATTACATCGGTGACCTCACAGGAGATTCGGGCGAAGAACAAAGGCTCGCGAACGAACGCTTTATGGTTGCCCTTGCACTCTGCCACACTGTCATTACAGAAAAAACCCCCGGCGATCCACCCAAGATCGAGTTCAAGGCCCAATCGCCGGATGAAGCTGCGCTTGTTGCAACTGCTCGCGATGTCGGATTTACTGTCCTTGGCCACGAAGACGACCGCATTATTGTTAATGTCCTTGGTGAGGATCGAAAATATACCGTACTCAATACCTTGGAATTCAATTCTTCCCGTAAGCGAATGAGCGCAATCATCAGAATGCCCGATGGTAAGATCATGCTGTATTGCAAGGGTGCAGACAGCATCATCTATTCCAGATTAAAGAAGGGAGAGCAACGTGAGCTTCGACAGACGACTGCAGAGCATCTTGAGATGTTCGCCAGGGAAGGACTGCGAACGCTGTGCATTGCCCAGAAAGAGATCGACGAAGAAACGTACCAGGAATGGAATACGTCTCACGAGGCAGCCGCGAATGCTGTGACCAACCGCGAGGAGAAGCTCGAGGAGGTTGCTGATATGATCGAAAGAGACCTATCTCTTCTTGGCGGTACTGCCATCGAAGATAGACTGCAAGATGGTGTTCCCGATGCTATCTCCTTGCTCGGCAAGGCCGGTATCAAACTCTGGGTTCTCACGGGCGACAAAGTCGAAACTGCGATTAACATCGGCTTTTCTTGCAACTTGCTAGATAACGATATGGATCTGATTGTTTTCAAGGTGGAAGACGAAAGCCTCGAAACCGCCGAACAGCTTCTTGATAAGCACTTAGCAACGTTCGGAATGACTGGCTCACAGGCAGAGCTTGACGCTGCACAAACTAATCATGAGCCTCCCGCACCAACTCACGCCATCATCATCGACGGTGATTCTTTGAAGCTTGTTTTAGATGACTCCATTAAGACAAAGTTCCTCCTGCTCTGCAAACAATGCCGCTCGGTTCTTTGCTGTAGGGTAAGTCCAAGCCAAAAGGCAGCAGTTGTCAACCTGGTCAAATCAATGCTGGACTGTCTCACCCTTGCCATTGGCGATGGCGCAAATGATGTCGCCATGATTCAAGAAGCTCATGTCGGTGTTGGCATTGCTGGTGAAGAAGGCAGGGCCGCCGTTATGTCTTCCGATTATGCCATTGGGCAATTCCGGTTTCTCACTCGACTTATTCTTGTTCATGGACGATGGTCTTACCGTAGGCTTGCAGAGACCATTGCGAACTTCTTCTACAAGGTAGGAAACCCATATTATCAACTAATGACCATGGCTGACTCCCTTGTCCTAACTAGAATCTCGTCTGGACATTCTCATTATTCTGGTACCAAATTTACACCAATTATGATTGCCAGTACATTTTCGATTATACTTATATTATCCTCTTCAACTTGGCATTCACATCTCTTCCTGTCATTTTGATGGGTGTCCTTGATCAAGACGTAGACGACAAGGTCTCTCTAGCCGTTCCCCAACTGTATCGAAGAGGTATTGAGAGGAAGGAATGGACCCAACCCAAATTCTGGTAAGTACATAAGCTCAGCTACAATAGATGGTTCTCTAATCACCCTATAGGCTCTACATGCTCGACGGTGTTTATCAATCCGTTGTCGCATTCTACATGGTGTACCTCATGTTCTCTCCAGCAAGATTCGTTACGGAAAGCGGATTTGGATTAGATGATACAAAGAGAATGGGGGTTTACATTGCTACCATCGCCGTCCTTGTCGCCAATCTCTACATTCTTTTCAATACCTATCGTTGGGATTGGTTGATGCTGCTCATTGTCGTCATCAGTACTCTTTTGGTCTGGTTCTGGACCGGAGTCTACACTTCAACGACAAGTAGTACGCAGTTTTACAGAGCTGCTCCGCAAGTCTACGGATCTCTCTCGTTTTGGGCTGTCCTCCTTTTGGCCACGATAATTTGTCTTCTCCCACGATTCGCTATCAAATCCCTACAAAAGATTTACTTCCCCCGAGATGTCGACATCATCCGTGAACAGGTCAGGCAAGGAAAGTTCGATTACCTCAAAGAAAACGATAACTTCATACCACCACCTCCCCCCGAGAAAGAGGCATCAAGGTCGTCTGCGGAGGTGCCCAAGAAGCAGAATGGGAGGACGCATACTGGAGACGACGATATGCGTCCCATCTACCCTCCTTCTGTTGCGCCAACTGCTACGACTCATAACCCGCGAAGCCAGAACGGAAGCAATAGCACTGACTATACGCTGCGGCGCTCGATAGATGGCACATTGTCAGGCGGATTACCACCTCGACTGTCCTTGGACCGTCCTCGCCCATCATTTGATCGAGCGCGGATGTCGATGGATCGTGTAAGACCAAGTTTTGAGGCAAGCAATGACTTCACGTCTGCTGCCATGCTGACTCGATTGGAGTCAAGTCATAGTTCGCAAGGTGGCCAACAACCAAGTCACACCATGAGTCGATTACGAAGCGTACTCACCCCACGGAGATTCACGGTGACGCGAGAAGAGCAGCCGGACCATTTATAGTCCCCTCATCTCGACATAAGAGATACATACATAGTGATGCACATTATTCGCTTACGACTGTACATACTAGCTATCCCACGGGTATACGGCCCTCACGTCTGTTGTTTTACACTGCACAAAGTCATTTCTTCTATGTTTGTTTTAGCTATACCTCGTCATCGCCAGGCGTTTCTTAGAACCCAAGCGGCGCTGTTGGAGCATTTCATGGTTTTCTGTCCCTTTTGGTTTTCTACATCCCCCAGAGTTTGTACTCCGCTTACGAGTGGAGTTGAAGGATCATTGCGCACCACACATTTGGATGGCGACCGGCGTATTTGTGGTCTTTCACCAGCCGATTGCCTCCAGAATCCCTTGCTCGCATCTTTCATTTATCAAAATTCACTTTTGCTGCATATGGCTAGTGTGCGCCGGCACTTTGGCCATTTCACTTGAGTTTCCTACTCTCCAGCAAGGGCTGTTGTGCTGGAGAGTGTTTGACGATGGGCTTGTGTAGATAGGTAATGAATGAAACGGGCGGTTTATCGCTTTCGAACGAAATTGGTGCGTAAAGTGATGTCCGTGAACTCTGCGGTGACAAAATTGCTTATGCAATTGTATATACCAATGCTAGTATGCTTGGGTAGCTGAAAGTGAGACTTTTCGGTTAATTCCGCGCCGTGGTTTAAGTGCTTCGTGACAACGCGTCTTTCGATGACGGCACTTCCCGCGGACTCGCGCATCTCACATCCAAACCTCGAATTTTCAGCGTTTAAGTAAACAACCTTGGACCTTGGCCTAAAGGACGTTGACAACGCACAATAAATGCATCAGAGCTTTCGAAGTCCTTTAAGCTCTGGTGTGTCGAAATCTGTCGCTCATTCCTCACTCAATTCCCTTCACAACCTTGAGGCTTTGGTCAATCTTCAACCGCAGCGTTTGATGCTCTAAATGTTCATCAGTGACCAGTGGCTACTGTCGACCTTACCATCACTCACTCTCACCCATACTCACTCTCCCTCCCTCTTTGCCCCACGGATGGACATACTCTCATACTCTCACGATTTAATTTGCGTTCTAAAGTGAGGTAGTTGGCTAATCATTCGCGGGTTCTCCGTAGCACAGGAACAGTCAATCGGCCCATGGCAGAATTAGTCAACAAACTCCAGTACGTCTATCCCTATAGCCGCACGCTACCGAAGATGCTAACGGTCCTACCTTTCAGGGAGCTCAAGCGCCTTCCCGGTGACCTCCACCTATTCTGCCCCCGCATCGGAGACGATGGTGCCGCATACTATGATGAGGATATCGCTGGTATGGCACAAGACGATGATGAAGCAGCAGTCAGGGACAGGAAAAAGAAGCTTGAGCGCGCACAAGAGCGGAAATGGTTGGCACTGGATGCTCTTCAGATCCTGGCCTTCGATGGCGAGGATGCTGCACAATATAAGGCATGGCTGATCGAACGTCTGAACTCTCAGATGACGTCCTGCGATGTCTGCACTCGCGTCTTTCACCAGTCAAGAGCCGAAATGAAGCACAGGTTGGAAGAGTGAGGCCACTCCGACCCGGAATATTCAAGACCATCGCTGACCTTCGCAGGCAATTCGACGAGGAGGAGGTGCATGCTTTTCTCAAGGTCGTGGATAGTCTTAGCCTTGAACGCATCCAGAATGGTCTAGATTCAGCGACTGATGTGCTTCTAAAAGCCGATCCAAAGTTACGAGGTGTCAAAATTCTCCCGAACGAAGCAACTTACGCGTTCTTCGAAAGCTTGAGTTGCGCTGCAATGGTTACGAACGAAGAGCTCCTCCGGCGCCATTTTGACAAGCCGTTTGCCTTGGTGCAGTCGAGAAAACGCCTTAAATTGCAGACTTTCGTGCCTGCTATGACAGCATTTCTCTTTTCTAAGAACGAGCAGCGTTCGACTTGGGCATATAATTCGTGGTCTACGTTTCGGAGGAACCTGCTACGTTCTGAATTTGAATGGGCAGTACGCGATTACCTGATAGAGGCTATGCGGCGCGTCCAAATCGGTTGCATAGAGAGCGAATTTGTTCAGACGTTCTGGAGTGGTGTCAGACTTATCGTGAATAGATTAGACAAGGACCTCATCACTCACTCACTCCGTGCTCTCGAACTAGATCTTTATCGCCTCTGTCTAGATCATCTCCAACTCAACTCGGATGGGTACCCTGACTTGATATCCACAATTAGCCAACTTTTGGAGAAGTCACCAACGGATTTCTGGGATGCAATGGGTGCCATCTCGCCACATATCATTGTCGATCAAGCTTTTGGTAGTCCGTATCTCGACAACTTGTTACTCCAAGCGCAGGACAACGATGAGGGCCAGATTCAGTCTCTCGACGACATCTTCACTTGGATCGCTCCCTTTCTTTCGTCTATCAAGCCTTCGAATCTTTTACCAGCACTCCGGCCTATCGCCAACCATTTCCTCAATCGACTCCAAGATGACAAATATTCCGGCGTATCAAGGGCATACTGCTACAAGGAAGGTATTCGTGTTCTGGATTACTCCTTCCGAAGACTCAACGAAGGTAAGACTCGGGCCACTTTTGTCGGCCAAGCTACGGCCACTGAATTCTTGGACTTGCTCGGACCATATGTTGATCTTATTATCACTGGACTCGGAAGATTCAACGGCTTACAGGCACCTGAGGAGCTACAGTTGTCGCTGTCATTGATTCAAAATGCGTTCACCCTCGAGTGCCATTGTTTGGACATTGAACGGCAGTCTATTCTTCAAAAAGAACCGTCTCCTACCGGGCCTGCCAAGTCCACTCCTATGTGGGATACTATCATCAAAGCCATCGATGTCGACAATTTAGAACTTGCAACCCGCATGCTGCTTGCTGGAAAATACCTCGTTGGACTCGAGAAGTTCTTCATCAAGCCTGGTGTCACGGCAATGCCCCCAAACATAAAACATTTCAACCAGAAGTTCGATTTGTTGTCTCAGTCGGTCATTAAAACTATCGAAAGGGTCAGCGATTTCGATCCAGAGCAACTCGATGTCTTATTCGAGAACTCTTCTTCGGCAACCGCAATAATTGCAACCTTGTTTTCTTCCGACATCGAAGTCCGCGAAGCCACCGTCGAATTTCTTAAGGTCCTCAGCTCGCAAGATGAGAGGCGAGATGCCATCGGCCACATACTAGTTTCATTCTACTATAACAGCATCCATGGCTTTTCAGAGTCACTCCGCCAATTAATGCGGAGGAAGATATTCGCTCCAACTCCAAGCATGATCAAGACGTGCGCTGACATCATTGATGTAATGTGCAACTCACAAGATGGTATTTTGCGCTCTCGTACCCTCGATGCGACAGAAGCCAGAGCGACGATGGGCCTTTGGCATCACATGTGGAGCGCGCTTACAACGATCTTCAAGACCACTGAAGACTGGAGCAATATGGGATACCAAAAGGGCGGGATGATGAATTTTTGCCGCGATACTATGCAGTTTGCAGATCAATTGTTTGATCAATGTAGTGTATTTGCTACGGCACTCAAAGAAGCCCTTCCTGGATCCGAAGACGATACGAAGGATACAAACCAGCTAAAAGAGTTGCTGGGATATCCTGCAAAGACTATGGAGGGCATCGCTAAGTGGCTGCGGTTGCGCGACGAATTTTTGTCTAGTAAATCTGTCACGCTGATCAGCAAGCTCCTCGTTCGACTGAAGGAAGTATCGATTGAGGTGGAGGGGGAGAGTGTAGCGTATATGGAGAGGATTTTGAAGGGCAAAATACGCGCTAAACTCAGCATGCAGCAGCGGGCTGAATTGCAGCGTGCTCTCGAAACTCATATTGGTCATTCGCTCGAGAAACCCGAAGACCCCGCTGCCAAAGCCCAAAAGCAAGGTCTTCTAAATAAGTGGATGACTGCTGGCGCTTCATGGACACCCGAATCGGAGCATTTGAAATTGCTGAAAGAGAGTACAAGCGCTGCGGATTCTTTCAAAGCTCGACAAGCCACCAAAGCCAGACCCTCGACTGTCTCCCAGAAGGTAACCGAGGCGAAAGTCGCAGAACAAGCCGAGTTCAAGCGGAAACGAGAGCTTGAAAAAGAAGCCAAGAAGAAGAGGGATCTCGCAGCTATTGCCCAGGCTAAAAAGAACAGTGCGCTCAGGGGATGGTCGGAACAGACTGCCGAGGCAGGCTCCGGCCTTGAAGGCCTTGGTGTGTTAGGCAAAGACCATGCCGTGAAAGGAGAAGGCATGATGTTGTCGTCTGATGAATCGGACGACGATGGTGATGAATTGGATGCTGAGCTTTTTGGACTGACAAAAACCAAGAAATCCACCGGACCCAAAACCAACATCGTCAACGGCCCCAAAATCCAGCAACCCGTCAAGAAGCAGAGAGTGCAACGGTCAATCAAGGACATGCGTGCCCGTCTCGCTCCTGATTTATCATCGTTGCACAGAACTATCCTTAGTTGGAATTACTATCACAATGGGGACTTTCCGCCCAAGTCAAGACCGGACATTTACTCTGCAGTTCCGAACAAGTTCCATACGCCCAACGATTATCAGCACACGTTCGAGCCGCTGCTGACACTGGAAGCTTGGCAAGGCTTTGTAAAGGCCAGGGAAGAGAACACATTCAAGCCTTATGATATCCGCATCGTAGCTCGCTCCAGTGTCGACGCATTCCAAGAAGTCAGCAGTACAATGACTCACGCCGATAATAGAGACTTAAACATCTCGGAGGGCGACGTTGTTCTCCTCTCAAAATCGAAAGCCTCGTCAGCTGAGGATCCGCATTGTCTTGCTCGTGTCTTTCGCATTACGCGTAAGAAAGACCACATCGAGGTTGCGTATCGTGTCGTGCCGGGAAACCCGCTTCAACCATCCCTGGTTCCAAATGCTACAGTGTATGGCGCGAAGATTCAGTCGCTCACGCCACTTGAACGTGAATACGGCGCGCTTCTTGGTCTTCAATACTACGATTTGTGTGACGAAATCATTCGAGCAAAACCGTCACCGTTATTGAAATACTCAGACAACGCACTTGAGCCACTTATCAGTAACTACAATGTCAATAAAGCTCAGGCCAAAGCTGTTAAGTCTGCCATTGACAACGATGCCTTCACATTAATTCAAGGGTAAGTTGAGTCCTTCCTCTGGAGAATACATTGCTAATATACATAGTCCACCCGGATCAGGCAAGACGAAAACTATAGTCGCCATCGTTGGTGCAGTTCTGACCGACAGTCTCCGTCAACAAGGCACAGCGATCAATATCCCAGGCCAAGGACGCTCCTCTGACGCTGCGCCCAAGAAGCTTCTGGTTTGTGCTCCTAGTAACGCTGCTGTAGATGAATTGGTCATGCGTTTCAAAGAGGGTGTCAAAACTCTGGGCGGAGTTCAACGCAAGCTCAACATAGTTCGATTAGGCCGCAGTGACGCCATCAACGTCAATGTCACCGACGTGACCTTAGAGGAACTTGTCAATAAGAAGCTCAACCTGAATCTATCGAATGGAAAAGATTCCGAGGCTACGCGAAAGATTTTCCAGGAGCATCAGGCTGTGTCGGAATCACTTCGCGACGTGCGTGAGAAGCTCGATGCTGGCCAGGCTAAGGGTGATGAAGCTGTCAAGCTGCAAGATGACTTCAACGCACTCAGGCGGCGCAAGACACAACTCGGCACTCAGATCGACAACGCAAAAGACAAGGAGAAGATACAGAGTAGACAGACAGAACTCAACCGGCGCCGAGCACAGGAACAAATATTAGGAGACGCGCATGTTATTTGTGCCACACTCAGCGGTAGTGGTCACGAAATGTTCCAGAGCCTGAACATTGAGTTCGAGACAGTGATCGTTGATGAAGCAGCACAGTGTGTGGAAATGAGCGCTCTCATTCCTCTCAAGTATGGATGTTCCAAATGTATTCTTGTCGGAGATCCCAAACAGCTGCCCCCGACTGTATTCTCCAAGGAAGCAGCACGCTTCCAATATGAGCAGAGTCTGTTCGTTCGTATGCAAGGAAACCATCCGGACGACGTGCATCTCCTTGACACCCAATATCGCATGCATCCTGAGATCAGCGTATTCCCAAGTCAAGCATTCTACGATGGCAGGCTCTTGGATGGCGACGACATGGCTAGCCTTCGGCAGCGACCGTGGCATGCCAGTTCGATTCTTGCCCCCTACAAGTTCTTCGACGTTCAAGGTCAGCACCAAGCAGCTCCCAAAGGGCATTCACTCATCAACATCGCCGAAATCGATGTCGCGATGCAATTATTCAACCGTCTCACATCCGATTACTCCGGCATTGACTTCACCGGGAAGATTGGCATCATTACGCCCTACAAGAGTCAACTTCGAGAACTTAAAAACCGATTCTCCCAGAAGTACGGCCAAACAATAGTTGACAAGGTTGAATTTAACACTACAGATGCGTTCCAAGGCCGTGAGAGCGAAATCATCATCTTCTCTTGCGTGCGGGCTTCACCAGCTGGTGGCATTGGGTTCTTGCAGGATATCAGGCGTATGAATGTCGGTCTTACGCGTGCCAAGTCGTCGCTTTGGGTTCTTGGAAACTCGAATTCTCTTGTGCGAGGCGAATTCTGGCGCAAATTGGTGGAAGACGCCCAGAAGAGGAAGTGTTATCTGGAAGGAAATGTCATGAACATGTTACAAAAGCATTCGAATGCGTTCCCGGCACCGACGTTCAAAGCACAACCAAGCATCAAGCGTGAGCCCCAAGTTAAGAATGAGCCACTCAGCAGGGATGAACCAGGGCTCAAGAAAGAAGAGTATGAACCATCGGTCATCGTCAAGAGAATGGATTTCTCGCGTCGCTCGACCTCGCATGATGATATCAAGAACGTCAAACAGGAACGACAGAGCGCACCTACCACAAACGGAAAGCGAAAGCATAGCGCCTCACCGGACGGCGGCGTGGATGTCGAGATGAAAGATGCAGAATCCGATTCTCCTTCTGAAGGGACAATGAATCCAGATAGTGGGCGATCCACGCCGTTCGGCATTACGTCTGGAGATACACGAAATAGTCCCATGCCCGATATGAGTGAAAGTGTGAAGCAGGAACCAAGACGGGACCCGATGCACGGCTTAATGAAGCCAAAGATTATGAAGAAGAGGCCGAAGGAGGTGGATCCTTTCATCAAGAAACAGCCAACGAAGAAGCCAAAACCTAATTGATATGGTGAGGATGTTTTGGGTTGGGTTTTGGGCGGCATAGGTGGCATTTATGGCGTTTTCAAGCACACCCGCGTGGATCTCATCTAGAGTTCATAGTGCACTCGAGTATGAGTTCGGGTGGTCATGTTCTTGCATTTGTTTGGCGTTTTCTATCTTTGTCTTTCAGCAAGCCTTGAGATGCAGTTAAGTTGATCAGGCAATAGCATAGCAGCAAGGCGTCGTCCACGACCGAGACGCCCGGATTGGATTGAGCGTTTTCCCCCGTGGAGCTTGTCGCTTTACGACGGCCAGAACTTGTGTAGTTGCTTTTGGGTGAAACCCTTCCCGATCTCTTCGTGGCTTCGGTATGCGGTGAGGTTAAGGCCACGCCTGAACATATATGTGTTGTCAACTTCTGCTCTACTCTTAAAGTCATGGACGTCACTTCGAAGGTGAGGCTTCCGTCTTGAATGGTTTTTGGGAGATTTGCACGTGGCTAGTGACGAACAATTCCCATAACTGTAGGTAAGCGGCTGCATCACCGTTTTCTCCTTTGGCCATCATCTCCAGTCGCCCCCGTATTCAAGTCTGAATTCGTTTTGGACACCACACTCCTCCGTTCTACCATCTTCGTAGGCTGGACTATCGAAACTCGACGGTACTGAACCCTTCCGCCGACCTTCCACATTGGGACTCTTGTATAACAATTTATGTGCCACCGTTAACTCAGTGTCACGATTGATGTGACCATTCCGGTGGTGCTTCGGCGTGATCCCGTGATCCCGACTCATCCTCGCGCTTTTGCTGCCGATGAGGCAGTGAAGATTGCTCCAAGTGAAGAAGACTTCACCTCTTTCACCTCCACACCAACCAATGTCCACGGCAATTTTACCAATATCACGCCACTTTTCCTACAAGACTTTCCCACTACTTTCTTCGTCTGTCCTCTCTATTTTTTTCGCCTCTTTGCCTCACTTTCTGCTCGTACGGCGTATGCAGCTGGGGCGTTAGGTTCTTTGACTTCCAGCCTGTCAATCTTGTTCGCCTCCATTCTGTGCGACGTTTCTGCCTTTTTGGGGTGACGTCTGAACACCTGCACAGTCGTCGCCAGAACAAGCCACTGTGGCACGGCATTTCTTGGGCCTCGTCGGGTTTTCGGTCACACAGTAGTACTGCATTGTCCAGTCACTCGCATCTTGTGTCGTTCAAGCCACTGGATTAGTCGTTTCCACTGCTGCCAATACTGAAAGCGATCTCCACGTCGTTGAATGGTAAGATTCAACCGGCTAGTGAGAGACTCTTCAAGGAGTCAGTGCTCACTCTCGGGCAGTGACTCATCACTGTGAGCAAGCTGAGTAACAAGCTGTATTCGTGAAAGATCTCGAAGAAAGGTACCGCAGTCTCGTTTAGGTGAGTTCGTCATATCTCCAAGGAAACACCTTGCTCACCTACCACAAGGTTAACCCGTCCAACCACTCACACGCCAACGTTCATCTCTCTTGTCCGCAACATTACCATGACCGATCGAACCTCTTCTGGGATTGGTCCATCTGCCATATCCGATTCCGAAGGACACACGCAGGGCGTCGGCCACCGTCGGGGCCGCCATGCACCACAGAGGCAAGATGAAGCGCCTGTACTTTCGGAGGTCCACCCGTTACAGAGGGCCGAGTTTATTGAGGATTGTCGTCGTCTTCGTGAGAAATACGTGATCAAACCTCCCAAAAATCCTCCCGAGGTTCCGTTCACACTTCTACATCCCAGAAGAACTCACGGGGAACTATTGGCATCTGCGTCTCCCATTGAACTTCGGAACGTCCCTCGCTCTCCTGCAGACTCATTCATCAGACAATCAGTGGGAACACAGGCTGCTATTGCTGAAGCGTCCACCCTTTACGCATACCAGATTTATTTCAAGGGTCTAGAACGGAAGTCTAGTAGCTTTCGGGGTAGCAGTGATACTACCAACTCAGTCAATGAGACTGTCAGTACTGAGTCTGGAGTCACAAGTTTTGAGAAGCCAGCAACACCTAAACCGTCCTCAAGCAGAGATCCTTATTCTTCAGGACAACCGAATGAGCTCGACAATTCATCCGTCGACATAGACGACTTCGAGACCGCTGCGCTTGGTTGCTATAACGCGTACGATAGAGCGTACTCGCCGGTTAATCCACAACGTATCGAACTGCAGACATCCCTTCCCATCTCCGCGCCTCCTAGGAACGGCGAAAACGTACTCAAGTGGAATAAGGTCGCGCCACCCATAATGTCCCATGGCCAGTACCCTACGACGGGTTCAGCTTACGACATGGCTTACTTTCTAAAGAACGTTGATCCTCCACCTAGCGCTGTTGGGGCTAAGCCCGTCTTTACCAACCCTACTAAGAACGAGAAACGTGGATGGAAGGGTAAGCTCACTATCAAGTCCAGACAGGAGCGGAAGGAAAAAGAGAAGCTCGACAAGCTTGTCAAAGCTACGAAAAAGCAGTTGGAGGCGCAGAGAGAAGCCAAACCGTTGGAACTTGGCAGTTTTCTAAAGGGTGATGAACCGGAAAACAACGATAAGAGCAGGACTGCTCTTGAGCAGTTTATGAAAGGGTAAGTTGTTTTTATTTATTCTCATGTTTCCCTTCTTTCACATGGGCTTGCGTAGATTTGCGTCTTTATTTTTGAGGCAAGTTGGGGAAGCGTCTTTAGCAACGGTAGTAGACTTGTCAGTGATTTAGTTTGGTCTTTAGACGAGGCTTGGATGGCTAGATAGGTAAAGGATGAATAGGTTCTAGAGATGGATGGGAGTTCCAGCGCTAACAAACAGAAGATTCTGCTTTCCCCTCCCTCCTCCCTAAGAGCCCCACCCTCAGGTTCTTGTTCTCTTCTTCCATAACTGTACTTTATTAACCGTCGAATGTATAGGGAGACCTCCACCATCGAACCTGAAGGGACTGCTCTTGGAGAATCAGGCAGCACGCTCGCCCAGATGACCGCCGCGGCTGGTAAGTACGAAGTCACTGATATATCCAGAGCCGGGCTAATTTCAATGTATTAGGGAAAAAGTACCTGCATATTGTGACACCTTATCCCGCCGAAGAAGGGATTCATCAGATCAATGTCCCTATACCGTGCGTCTTTACTACAAACCCCTTATCATGTCAATGGGACTGATTTATGTCATAGTGGTCGAAGAAGGCGGAGCAAGCGCATGTCCATTATTTTCAACGATTCCCATGTCGACAACGGTAAGGACGTTGTTGATGCCGAGACTGTTGACACTTGGATCTCCGCGCTCAACTTGAGAAAGACTGAGGATGCAACCGAGATTAATCGCGGCGTAGAGAAAGCGGTTGTGGTCGACGATGGTCAAGGGTCAAACCATCTCCAAGACGAGCTATCCGAGAACCCTCAACTTTCACACGACAGAAGTCCATCCTATGTTTCTGGCACAAGTAGTGGCAGCAGCGAATTGCCTTTGCTCACACGTACTCGCTCGCCCATCACTGAGAGCGAACGCGCCGCCTTCGACCGATTTGCTGGTGATAATTCAATCGACGGCCGCTCCCAACATTTCGAAACCAAGTCCTGGCTTGAGATGGCTGGACTTCGCTCTCGCACCATCTCCGAGTATGAGACCCTTCCTGAAATCCCCAGCATCGACGAAGAGGCATTCGAAGCTCTGATGGAGACCCTTCGACTCAAGAGTGACCAAACCCACAACCGCGAAGACTCGGGCATTGGCGATCTACCTCACATGGATATCACCAACATGATCGCAACAGATCCAACCAACACCGAGCAGACTCGGCAAGCGCGTACCCGTGTTCGAAAGTTACGAGATCTGAAGAAGTCAAAAGGAAAAGGCGGCAAGGAGCCTGAAGAGGCTAGAGAGGCTTCCCCAAAGAGTGCGAAAAACCTAGCTGTCATCAGTCTAACCAAATACTGGGCCTCCCTTCCAAATGAAACCACATCTGTGCACGACTCCGCACCTGTCTCCTCAGAGGATCCACGCTACCACGCTCTGATCACAAAATTCTGGTCCGATTTCGTGTGCCTCTCCAAAGGACAAGAGGTTGAAGCCACAAACCAGGCTACCCAGGCTGGAGATGTAGAAGCTGGCGTAAATACCATGTGCAGCGCTTACGGTACGGACCCAAGCCCAGGGCCCGTCTCCAGGAGGGTCCTGGAGCTAGAAGGCAAGGACAAGGAGGATTCCTTCCGACGCCGAGGCAGCCGTCTGTCAATCCGCTTGCCCACTATTCCGCAAAACGGCTCCTTGCCAGTTTCGCCCTCCGAGACCAGCCCAATTCGGGAGTCTGGCTCTCACGAGCAGTGTGTTGCCCAGATCGAGGCTTTGCAGCGTAAGAACAAGTACCTTGACGTTGCGCTCCATACTGTCATCGACACGCGTCAGCAAGAGTGCTTGAACTGCGGGGACTCGATCCAGCCGGATCTTAATTCTACTGGTTTGGATCTGTATAACCGTCTATATGGATCTAAAATGCGTAAGAGTTAGGTGAGCTGGGGAAGTGGTGCTGTGGTGAGATTGAATATTGCTAGGGCGTTGGGGCTGATATCTGGTGTTAAGGCAATGGAAATTAGTGGTTTCTATTCTTTTTGCGCCACCTGGATGTAGTCTAAAGAATTGATCAAAAGAACTTTGGTAACAACTAGGTTTATGACTTCTGAAGTGATCTTTGCATCTATTTTTGGGTCGAGCATCTTCAGCGCTAACGTTCCTCACCACCTACCAAGGCTCACCGGCCACCGAGACGCCGGAAATCTAAAACAGCACAATCTTATAACTTTTTAACTATATAATTAATTAATACTAAAATTATCTAAAATACTACTTATTCTATATATTTTCTATCTACTAATTTATAATTATAAAATCTAATCTAGAACAATTAGTTTAGCCCTAAATCCTGCATCCCTCCCATTCCAACTTAGTATCTTTAAGGCTACTGCAGGCTAGCTATTTACTCTCAAAACATAACAATTTAACGCCTAATTATTCTAAAC
>AJFK01000182.1:0-102245 GCA_000467715.1 Hysterium pulicare CBS 123377 | reverse complement strand
ACCGCACTGCGGCCTGCCGCCTTGGAATTGAAACCAGCGCTAGTCTGTGATTGGTTCTCATTCACAACTCGGTGGCGATGACGATGGCCAACATTCATTGTGTCTTCACACCAGCCACCCTACCTTGATCATACTTCACTTTGAATGTCGGAAATCCTCTAAGTCTCTAGAAGAACTAGTAAAATACTTTACAGCCTTTTCCTCTTGAGTCTCTCTACTGTGCTTCAACCTATTTGTTTAAGATTCGCTGCGCCCTCCATGTCGCGCCGCACAAAGCGCATTTCGGACAGTCTTGGGGATTCTTGGGGAGATGCGGAGTATGATGAGAGCGATCGATCCATAGCCTCTGTGTCTGATGTAGACTCAAGCGATGAAGAAATTCTTGATGAGCCTACACCTCTACCACCTCGAGGCAACAACATTAAGAGAGCATCTCCACGTGCTCCGAATCCGCAGAGCAATTCCCCCCAGACGCCTGTGAGGAAACCACCACAATCAGCGACGCCGTTTAGGAATCCGCCATCTTCGGCTGTAAAGTGGGATTCACCAGAACCTTCATTCATTATGCCGAGCATGTCTGGGTCTTTAAATACTTCACCTATGAAGTCCTCCCCACTAAGGAACTCACAGCTATCGCATCGACAACCTCGGCGACGGCTTTCAGCAACACCAGAGTCTAAGATGCGGGCTTCACCCCGACCTTCCCCTCGTGTTAGCAAAGTCAAAGAGCAACCTTTCCAGGAGTCTGAAGCAGAGCAGCACCCGTGGTTGTATCTTCAATTATTTTGGCAAAACGCTCTTCAACCGACGCTGACATATTTACTCTCGGTCATCGGTTACGTTCTCGAGCTTATGAAACCAGTTCTAGGCTACATCCTTGCCATATTCCTTCTCGGCTTCCTTCTCTCCCAAGGCTCAAATCTCATCCGATCTAAATTCTACGGTGTCATCCAGCCAATATGCGTTATCCCTGGCTCTTCATATATCCTCCCATTCTGTACCTCCTCCGACCAACCTAAAAATGGGCAAGCTGAATTTGAAGACCTCATCAAAGTCCAGAACATCTTCCAGGACGTACTCAAGTCCTCGGTTGACGGCGCATCCCTCCCGCTTGACATGAAGCGCTCTGAGTCTTCAATCCGAGACCTCAAGCACGTAGTACGCTATTCGCATCTCCCATCGCGCAACGAGCTAGAAGTCGAATTCCAATCCTTCATCGACACAGCCCGCCAAGCCTCTTACGATCTCACAAAGTTCAATTCGCGCATAGGACGCTCCGTTGATCAAATCCTCAGCACCAATCGTTGGACGATTCAAATCCTGGACGGAGTCGCAGAAAAAGAAGCCGGAACGGGTGTAATTCCGAGGATGATATCCGCTGTCAATCCGATGAAAGCGTTCTATGCGCCTCAGACGATGCACGAAATCATCTTCGAACAATATCTCCGCCACACACGCACCGTCGAAGAAAACTTGCAATCTCTCATCCAAGAAGCTCAGGCTCTTCTGGGCGTACTGGGCCATTTAGATGAACGACTCGATATGATTTCTTCCATTGCAACTCGCGATGGAATCGTTACCCAAGACAACAAAGACGAGCTCTTCGAACGCCTCTGGACTAAACTGGGTGGGAACCGCTCTTCGGTCAAAAAGCTAAACGAGCAACTTCAATTACTCAAGTCCGTGACGTGGTATCGCAAAACAGCTTGGAACCACGTCACTGCGACACTCCTAAAGCTGCAAGAGATTGCGAGCGGCTTGGAGGATTTAAGAGAGCGGGTTGCGGAGCCGGAGGTGCTGGGGTATAGGGATGAGGTCCCTCTGAGCTTTCATCTTGAGCATATTAAGATGGGAGTTGAGAGGTTAGAGGCTGTTCGGGGGGAGACGAGGCGAGTGGAGGGAGAGGGATATAGGAGGGTATTGGATAAGGCTGACAGGGCCGATTATGCGCTGCCGGGTGGCATGAGTGAGGGAAGTATGAAGACGGTGTATCCGAATCGGTAGATGATACATTGTCTTCCTTGTCTTCCGGCGTGTTTGAGCGAGTGATTGTTGTTCTCATGAGACATAGAAATTGGCTCCTTAGTATCCTTTAGTATTTGTAGAGACATTCCTATGCGGCGTTGTTGTTTTACCGCTCTTTGGCCTCCTATAGTTACTTCGTGTAGTTGAGATACCCTTACATCAATACATTCTTCTTCACCCTAAACATCTGCTCTTTTATATTGCTCTTTTCCGACATATGCTAATTCAGGCTCGTGTCACTACCTTGTATTACAGAACCATGAAATTAATATTAAAACTTATTTTTATTACCCCTAATTATTATTTTTATAATCTTAATATACTCTTTTCTACTTTACTCTAATCCACACTCTAGTCATGAACATCCGTCCAACCAGTTCCGATCTCATCCAGCTCTTTGAACCAACTGCCCGCAACCAAGCCAACAACTTTACCAAGCACCTCGCTAAGCCTACCCTCACAAACAGCAACTACTCCTCCCATCACAAAACCTGCACATCAACCAAACACCTCCTCACCCCATCGCCCTCCAACCCTTCAAACTCAACCTCATACCCCACAAGCCCAAACCTCGCACACTCCCCTCTAAAAGCATCCACACTGCCCCCAACGCCAAAATACACCCTCTTCGCCGCCACGGTCGCCTTCCCAGTCTTCACCCTCTTCAAGATCGCCGCCATGGCTTCCGTGAAGGCGGACAGCGAGGTTGGGGAATAGATCGTTTCAGAGGCGAGGATGAAGGTGTTCATTTCCGGGGTTGAGGGGATTAGAGAGAGGAGGCGTGGGGTGGGGAGCCAGGAACCGGAGAGGAGGGTTAGGGTTATTGGGAGGGAGGATAGGGAGGAGAGGAAGGCGGATTTTAGGGATGGGGTTAGGTCTATGTCGCCGGTTGGGGAGCTGTGGATGGGGTTGGGGGTGGATGGAGAGAAGGGAGTTTGGGTGGAAGGGAGTGTTGAGATCCAGGTTAGGAAGAGGTTTGGGAGTGTGACGAGGCGGAGGACGGAGATGTTGTAGTCGGCGAGGGTGAAGTAGAGGGGGAGGTTGTTGGTTAGGGCGTATTGGAAGAGGAGGAGGGAGGGGAGGGCTGTGCCGCATCCTAGCTGTTTGTTCTATTAGCAGATATCTTACTCTGCTCCTTTAGAGTTATCTTCTCGGGATAAGATGGAAGTAAGGCGGGGCGAGAAAGGAGGAAAAGTACCTCAATAACATGATCTACCCTACATAAATCATCTAGATCTTTCCGAGGCCCTCTGTCTAGCAGGAACTTCACTAGGTCAATACTACACTCCCAGCTTTTGAATCCTCCCTCGTAGACGTTGGTCTTGATGTCTGAATCATCTAGACCTGTAAGTGGGTTTGGATTCGTGCCGTCGTCTTCGGCCATCAATTGCATGCGGATGTCGAAGAGTTCGCGACGGGGGAGTTGAGCTGTGTGGCCTTTTGGCGAGGTGATGGAGAGGGTGCTGTAGGATATTTTGGAGGGGAGGGTGTTGAGCTGTGGAGAGGTTAGAATGGCGGTTGGACGGTTTTTGAGATTGATCAAATTTATGAGAAAAGTGAATCAGAATAGAGGAATGTTGATAGTATACTAAGGAAAGAGAAAGGAATGATGGCTTGAGTTGGTTGAAAGGATATAGAACTAAGGCATACCCACCAACTCTTCTATGTTATGTGTTTGAGATGCAACGGATGGAGGTCCTTGGTCCGTATTATGCTGCTCATGGCTAACGCCAACGTTATCGTCTGCGTTAGACTGGTCATTTGGATCTTCCTCTATATCATCGCCTGAGAATCCAAAACTGAAAGGCGTTGCCATTCTGAGATGATTCGTGCATGTGATGATAGAGTCGTCGGAAAAATAGATGCAGGCTAAAATTGCCCGCATATAGACTTATCGATAAGATCTGGTTCAGCCATGGTAATTTTCACATGTCAAAATATTATTATATAACCTTTAAAAATGACTTAGACTATATACCAAATATTAGATGTAGTTCCTTTACCATTTTCCGGGTGATCCTGAAATACCGAACTGGATTTGAGGCATCGCGCAAAGGCCGAATAATCTATAGATACAAATTTGAACGGAGGTTATTGAAGGGGGTAGAATGCAGTGCAGTATCCTTATAGCCCTTCATATGAGTAGTGACAAGAATTGGTATATCCTGCTAAATGCCTAACCATGCATATGATCTCTTTTCGGCATCTCCCTCCTAAAATATGGTCCTTGCTGCCTTAGATGTATGTATTGATCGTGAAGACTTCGTGATGATTAGATACAGTCGGCATTAGAACTACGCCTGCTATACGAGCCAGTTCCATTCTCAACGTGAGTGGAGTTACCATTGCTGTGATATACACCGTTTCCGTTGGGGTTGAAAGGACCGCCGAACGAGGGCGGAGAGGATTCTTCATATCTGGGGAGGCTCCTCTTCTGCGTCGGAGTTACAGGCTCTCCCAGGTTCGCCGGTAGCTCAAACTGAGTGGTATCGATGCCGTTTGCTTTAGCCTGCTCGAGAAGTTTCTTGCGACGCTCGATCTGTTCCTGCATGTAGATGACTGTTCCATCCAGTACCTTCGCTTCGCTGCGACCACAACCTTCGAGCCCAGGAACTATACTAGCTAGACGATCGAAGCCATGCCTAATAGCTTCACGACGCTTTTGTTCGGATTTGATGTGGTTCGCTTTCTTCTCTCCATCGGTGAGGCGGGGCTTGCTCCCGCCTGGACTTCGAGGGCTTCCGCTCGGACTTGGTGAAGACATTGCGCAATGCGCGGCAGAACTTCTAACGTGGAGGAAAGGGTTTACGGAAGGCGGAGTTTAATGAATACTAGTAGAAGAACAGGTTAGTAGCTGGTGGTTATGCTTGTCTGGGGGAAACTTACAGAGAGGCGACAAATGTTAGGACGTCCCAGAGTTGTTGCGAGACAGGGTAGGGAAACGTGAGGGGAATGGTGCTCTGGCGCAAGAGTGAGAAGAGAATTCAGCGACGGCAAGCATGTAGTTATACCTCATGGTAGTAGAGCGTGTCGGGGTGGTAGATAAGGAGAAGTAGATTTGGTGAGGGTGTCCATAAGGTGAGGACTGCCTCTGAGACAACGGTCACCCGCGATGGTGATGGTGAACTGATGTCCCTCGGTAAAAAGCTAAGCTGGGTAGGTATTTATGTGTAATGCTTGTGCTAAATATGCAAATAGCTAGACAGGGCTGAGAAACGTGCACGGGATTGGGATAGCTCCAGCGCTTTGATGGTGAGCACTGTGGCGTTACGGGGTCTGATGTTTCATGGTGAGGGTCGGCGGCTTAGGCTCTGCATTCAACTGGGAATCCGCCCAGTCCAGTGACGCTATCGTGGAAGCTCCCCCAACTCTGCACCTGCACGCTTTTCCTTTTCACGAGCTCCCTCCGTTTGCTACCCATCCATTCACTTTTGCTGCGTCGCTGCTCACAGAGGCTGTTTTGTTGTGGCTGCTCCTGCTAATTCTCTACTTGCTAGTACCCCACTACTACGGGCAGTCATAATCTTGGTGACAAGCTCTGTCCGTGTGATATGCGCTCAACCTCTCTCGACAGACCTTTTTCGACTGCGAGAACGCCGCCATTGACTACCCTCGTTCCTTGCTGAGATGTCGAACGCTTCACGAGGAAGATTCAGCAGCCTCAAACAGGAAGACCGCCTCCAACGCCAGGGCTCGTATACCCGCAGGCGTGCGCCCACCGCTCAAGATGCCTACCTCTTTGCTCTCAGAGTAGCCTATCTCTCCTACCTCCTACAGCCTCGCCAGAAACGAGTACAGCATGTTGCTGCCCCTGCTCGTCCCGTTCACAGGGCCTCGACCTCCGTGACCGACCTTGTCAAGGACATATCCCTCATTAGAGACTCCAAGAGCACTAGATTTCCTCATGGCTTTATGGCGGAGCTGGACAAGCGGATAACAGGTGTCTTGATAGGGAGGGAGAAAATGCCAGAATACAATGACTCGCTAGTGAAACGTACATTTGCCGTCTTTCTCAATGAATTCAAGGCGCCACAATTTCGGAAGTCTATGGAGAAGGACCGACGGGTGGAGGATCTGCTATTAATCTTCTTCTCGAATGCTACCAAGGAGCTGCAGAAGGGAAAGGCTCCAGGTGACGACAGCTGGAAGTTGATGGTGGATCGCCATGTCGCCCTCTTCATTCGACTGGTCAGCTCGACGTTGAAGGATCATGACTGGGCTCGAGATAGGCCTGAACTCAGTAGCCGGCTGGCGACCATGGAGAAGAAGCTGCTTATGCATGACCAAGACTTGGCAGCTGAGAGTCAACGGAATGGTGGTGCTGGGGGGTCTACAATTGAGGTTGAGGTTCCCCGAAGTTACGAAGTCAAGGACATGCCTTTGGTTTTGGTGGTTTCACGCATATTTGGCATCTCATATCCAGATGTTCAGGCCGATGTCGACCGATACAAATCAGTGTGGACGGAGAAGGCCGCGTTACAGGACCTCAAAACTTATCAAGCCCATCTTAGCCTCAACAGTAAGAAGACTTTGAGCAGCGATGATTTCGACTTGGAGGAAGCTTATGAAGCTTGGAGGAAGGCAGAGATACCAGATATATCCCAGATGTTGTTGGCAATCGTTCAGTCTAACCCTGAGCTTGCTAAAAGCACGCCGGGTGGAAGCTTGCCACAATTCAAACCTACCGGAGTTACACCTTCAGACTCGTCAAGCTACTCTGATGCATCGAGAAAAATGTCTGACCAGTCTGAGAATGGCTCATCCTATGTCATCGATCAGCCAGTGGATATGAGTGCTCTCAACCTCCGCGATGGGGCAGACAATGACGAATCCTCATATACCTTTATACCACCAGATCCTCGATCATACTACCGCGCAGTACTCAAAGAAGCTCTCACGTATGACCTTACTGATCAAGAGCTTCAACCCACAGAAGCTACCAGCGAGACTCCGTCTATCAAGTTATTGTCGAAACAGTCTGCCGAGTTGCTGAACGAAATTGCGCTACGATGGCGGCTACCGCATTTCTCTAGACTTGTTCTTTTCCTCGACGTTATCAGGGAGAAATACCAACATCAAGAGATTAACCTCGATACACTAGATGCCGCTTTCAACTACGTGAAGGAACCACCGACGGATAAAAAGGCCAAGAGAGTGAGCCAGATTGCCGACTCTCTTTTCGATCGAACGAAGTGGACCGTATCCGATTACGCTCTTAATCAAAATATTCTGTCATCGCTGCATGATGCCCTTCTAAGGGAACTTTTCGAGATCATGCTTCTCGTATATGATGCCAAACCGCCTCCCCTCGGTCCGATTATGTATGTGCTGAACAACCACATTTATGACGATCCTTTGTTCTCTACGACTCCAGAGGATCTTGACCAATTTACCGAGCAACTTCGAGAGGGACTTCGACAGAGATCGAGAGATGTTTATCGAGAATTACTCGCCAAAAACATTCCAGACACGAAAGAGGAGTGGGAGTTCTATCACGTTATTGAGCTTGGGAGAGCAGTAGTAAAGCTGTGCGAGAAAATCCAGAAGCGATACCGCAAAAACCCAGAAATTATGGGGGTCAATCCTATGAGCATACTTGTCGCAGAAATGATGCCTGCATATGCACAAGATGCAAGAGACCTGGTGGCCCGGATCATGGACGTTGCTCAAAGTAAGGACGAGGAGATACCGATCCAGGATGGATTCGATCTGTACAAGGAGCTTGTAGAAATCCGCCGCATACATGGTGACGCCCTTCCTGGGTAAGTATGTGCTCCACCATGCCGCTATCATACTAACAGTTTCAGTCGTGAATTTGCATTCCATATCGAGGGACTACTTCAAGACTTTGTCTGGAGGTGGATCGAAATGACAGACTCGAATCTCGTGGGATGGGTCGAAAACGCCGTCAAACAGGATTCGTTCGCCGTCGATTCCGAGAATCCAGTCCCCATGGATGACGAGAGACACAGTGTCTCAGTCGTGGATATCTTCCGCTCTTTCAACCAAAGTATTGAGCAGATCGTCCACTTGAACTGGGATGACGACCTTCAATATGCGAAATTCATGACGACTCTGTCTAAATCCATTGGCATTGGTCTCGCTAGATACTGCGAGCTTGTTGAGCAGAAGTTCACTAAAGAGATGGATCGTATGACTCCAGAACAGGAAGTCGCCGCAAGCCAAACGAGACAAGAGAAATGGATTGCCTACGCCAAAGATGCGTGGTCCAATAAAGAGAAAATAGAGCCTTTCCAGTTCTATCCCGAGGTCAGTCATGGACCAAATCGACTATTACACTCTTGCTAACTAGTCATCAGTCCCTTGTCAAACTAAACAACATTGAGTACGCGATGCTACAACTTGATAAGCTTGAACGGGAGATCAATGTTGATGCTTGTGCTGAGGTCGTCCAAAAATACGCTCCTCCACCCGCTCAGCGCATTCGAAAGCCCGACAATTATGTCTTCACCATCAAAATCATAGAAGCAGAAGACCTCAAAGCCTGTGACATTAATGGCCTCAGCGATCCTTATGTGGTCCTTGGTGACGAGTACCAAAAGCGTCTTGCGAAAACTCGTGTAATATATGGCAATTTGAACCCTCGATGGGATGAGACGGTCGATATCACCACTCAAGGTCCTCTGAACATTATTGCGACAATTTGGGATTGGGATACTCTAGGTGATCATGATTGTGTTGGCCGTACTTCTCTCAAGCTTGATCCGTCGCATTTCAGAGATTATATGCCTCGAGAGTACTGGTTAGACCTTGACTCTCAAGGAAGGTTATTGCTGCGAGTTAGCATGGAAGGCGAAAGAGACGACATCCAATTCTACTTTGGAAAGGCGTTCAGGACGTTGAAACGGACGGAGAGAGACATGACGAGGAAGATTACTGACAAGGTATGTACCAATGATGATTGTGATTCACCCAATATTGACCCTTCCAGTTATCCGCATACATCCATCACTGCTTGTCGCGCCGAGCATTGAAGAGTATCCTATCCCGAAACATCACCATATCGTCAGTATCGAATTATTTCCGATCGACTCGACCACAATCTGTGCAGCAAGGTCCAACACAGCAGGATGTCACCAATGCATTGGAGCCTTTGTTCAATTATTTCAATGAAAATTTTGCCATCATGAAGCAGACTTTGACTGACTCTGCGATGGTCATGGTGATGACGCGCCTTTGGAAAGAAGTTTTGGCCACAATCGAGGCTCTCCTTGTTCCACCGCTTTCCGACAAGCTTTCCCAGCAGCGACCTCTCAACCAACAGGAACTTGATGTCGTTTTCAAATGGCTGCAGGTATGTAACGCCATCCTTCGCTCGCCGTGTCAGCCAACACTAACACTCGCAGCTTCTGTTTGACTTCTTCCATGCTGTAGACGAAGAAGGCGTATCATGCGGTGTCCCAATCGACATTTTGAAATCTCCAAAATACCATGAACTGCAGAACCTTAACTTCTTTTACTTCGAAACCAGCGAGAATCTCATCCGTACATCGGAATCTATGGCTTCGGCTAACGCCGCTCGCCAGCAGGCGGAAGCAGCCAGGCTTAGCAGGCTTTCAGCACCATCTCATCTCGGACCTCAATTTGGTGGGGCAGCCGGTCTGCTTGGTATGCCGACGAGGCGGCACAAAACTATCATGCTTTCTAAGAATTTAGGGACGATGAAGAAGGCTAAGGAAGAGAAAAGAAAGGAGGCGCAGGCCGACCCAAGCGACGACATTATTCTTCGAATTTTGAGAATGAGACCAGAGGCGGAGCGATTTTTGAAGGACCGTTCAAGACAGAAGGAAAGACTGGCGGCGCAGCAGGCAGCTGAGCTGATTGTGAGACAAAGTTTGAATTCCGGTGGAGGAAGGATCACGAACACGTTACCAAAGCCTATTCGATGAGCGTGGTATTATGAAGTATGGATTTGTTTTTGGTTTTCCCAAGGGATAGCTCAGCATTTTTGCAATGACCTCAGCGGTAGGAGTTTCGAACCGGTGTGTTATGGGCTTACGATCGATAATACCTAGGCGCTCTGGAGTTGTGGGCCAGCTCTTGGGCGTAATATTTATTGTTGTGGGGTAATGGCATGTGGACAGACTACCTAGGTAGACGATATATGAGTATGACAGAAGTTCTGATCAGGGTGGTAGGTGTCTGTGTTCTTGTCCCAGGAATGCGGTGGTTTGCAATGTTCCACATTCTCCCAGCCCGCAAGTCCATGTCAATACCAAAGCTTCTGTGGATCGTTCCAGCCCGTGCTTGCCATTCTTACTCTCATTTTCATTGCAGCTGCTGTCTTGTGTGTTGATATAGCCGGCCCCTCCATTCTCTCCCTTGCCATCATCCCCTTGCTTCAACAGTATATAGGTATGATGCAGACTTGTTTTCGTCACAGCCCCGAGCACTCAGCACCCGTATTTTCACCATGGCCGTGTTCAAATCATACTCCACCCTTCGCTTCGCTGTATATTCTTTGCTGGTCACCGGGCCTGCGTCTGCAAGTGCAATTCATCGCCGAGAGCATCACGCGCATCATTCCCACGGAGTTTCTATCGCCAACCTTTCCACTATTTCGATTTTTCCAACAGCGACACCTTCATCCTCAAACGCAGACATCGTCGACGATGTGCATCATCTTGCAGATGACCTGAAGGCGCTAGCCGAAGCATTAGGAATCAACCTCTCTTTCCTCTTCGGCAACCATTCCAACCCGAACACGCAATCCGCCTCAAAAGTCCATTCGCATCATTCGCTTCCTCCGAATACTGTTTCATCAATCCACATCGTACCTACACATATTCCGCTCAATGGTACAGGGCACGTGGCTCCAGAAGCAAACACCACCTTTGCAACAGCCCTGGCGAACATGACCATCCATCGAACACGCACCATCCGCGTTACTCGCACCGTCTACCCATCACACTCAACCGCACCGACGGCTTTCCCTCCCTTCTTGAACGGTACGGGCATCGTCTCACTACCTCCCCACCCTACCGCCAGTCCCAGCCACGGAGGCCATTTCTCCCTCCACATGCCCATTCCCATCTCCGCCAACTCCAACTCCTCAGCCAACTCCTCAACACAGACATTCCACCCTCACCATCCCTCCCCCTCCACATTCCCCGTCCAACCATCAAACTCCACAAACTCAACCAACGCACCAACTCCCTGGACCCCTAAAAACTCCACAAACACAACCCACGCACCAACCCCCTGGACCCCCCTCACGGAACCCATAACCCTCCTCTCCCTCTGCTCCAACCCCTCCATCTCCACAATCTCCCTCCCCCTCCTAGAGAAATTCTACGGTCCAAACGCCTACCCCTCCCTACACACCTTCCCCGGCTGCACAACCCCAAACCCCTCCCAAGCCCTGCGCGCCCCCGGCCTCCTAAACTGCACCGCCCTCGGCACCGACGTTCAAAAATGCCAAAACCTTGGCAAAAAAATCCTCCTAACCGTCCTCGGCGCCAGCATCTCCGAAAACGGCAACTCGACCATTTACCCAAAACCGATTATCCAGATGCCCGGCGGCAACCTCACAGCGCACATGCCTATTCCTCTGAACGCGCTCCCGACGCCGACGCCGACGCCGACGCCGCAGCCGAATCTCTTCACTTCGGCGCTGCAGGCGGATGAGTTTGCGAGTACGCTGTGGTCGCTTTTTGGCGCGGGAAGTCTTGAGCGGGCGGATTTGAGGCCGTTGGGACCGGATGCGGAGGGGACGAATTCGTCGCTGGGGGTTCAGTGGGTGCATAGGCCGTTGGGGGAGGAGGTTGAGTTGGATGGGTTTGATGTGCAAATGCCGAGGCAGTGGGAGGGGAGTGGGCAGGTGGGGCTGTTTGGGGAGTTGGTTGGGAGGTTGAAGGGGTTTGAGGCGGAGAGGGAGGGGGATAGAGGGAAGTATGTTGTTTATGGGGTTAGTTTTGTGTGAGAGGGATCGGGATGGATTTAGACCTTGGGTGTGGAGGAGTGAGATGGCCTGAATGGGGAACTTCGGAAAGAAAGAAGAGAGGAGATGAAGTGAGATAAGTTTGTTTGGGTAGGGTTTGACCAGTTATGGCCTTTGGTGCCTGATGTGTGGAAGTGAAAGGAGGGGGTGGAAAGGAGGTGGAATCGTCCATTCTTGAATTCTTGACATGGAAATTCGGCTTTTCACGAATTCGAGCCTTCTAGTAGATTTGACAATTGATGTATTATAGAATAGCACTTTATGCAATAAAAGTAGTCTTTCCTTCCAAAATGTTAAATACGGAAGCGGTTATTGAGCTTGCTTGCTTCAATTATTTATTTGCCTGTGGACTATCCCGTAACCTAGGCCAATAAGATCTTAATCAAGCCAGACCAAGGTCCAAGATAAGAACGTAAGTTGTGGTGGAATATAAAAGAATATCGTCAAGTTCAATGATTTAGAGGAATGTTTTGGGGATAGTGAGACTTGACCAAAGAAGAGTCGTCTGATTTGGCATAGGTAGGAATATGCTTGGTAGGTCGGATCTGGAGTTTGTAGACATTCGTATTGAATAAGAATATTTTCAATTTTTAATATTTAATATTTCAAAAAGCAGTTAATTTATTAATTGAATATGAAATAAAGAAGAATATATTGTTGTATACTTCATTCTAAATCTGCGATTGAGTCGGCACCAAAAGCCAAGGGTTAGAAATCGAACTCACTACAAACTCCATCATAACAATTCAAAGGGTTGAATAGTATACTTCCCGTCTCTAATCCCCTCAGCAGCTTCGCCATCCATGAATCCAAGCACGAAGCATGACCCGACGAAGGTGTATTGAGAGTCTTTTTTCCGAAGGAGAACTGGAACCTTATAACCGTTGAAAACACATATCATATCTCCGTTCTCTGCTCCCAAAGGAGCTAAGCCCAGATAGCCATCTGCAGTCGTAAAGAGCCGAAATCTCAGCAAAGTTTGCATCACTCTTAGTTCCACATGACTCCATGCGGGAGAGGCTTCCGGATCGGAAAGGTGCTTGACCGATTCCAGTTGCTGGATCTCCGACAACTCCATCTGAGGGAAAACGTGCTGTTTGTAGTCTTGAATGAAGCTTTTCGCACCACTGATTCCAAGGAGCGCGGCGATTTGTTCTTGCCAATCAAGCTCCGTGTTTGAGTGGAAGGTGATTAGGAATTGGATGAAAGCTACTGCCATCTCGTGGGTCCAGCGGTCCTTGAAATCCAATCTGATAAGGGCCTGTGGGTCGTGATCCTGCAGAATCGTTCGAAATATTGCTTGAAGTGGCGGTATGCCCGTTATGTATTGCTCAGACCCGAAGTCGATAATAAAGTCCAGCAGCTCCCCTTGTCTCATATTTTCAATCACGGTTTCAAGAACATCAGGAATCAGAGTACCATCACAGCCCCAAGATGGCTCTAAATCTTCAATGGTCGCCACGTGCGCACCATAAGTGACCAGTATGAAGTCGCGAATCATATTTTGCTCAGTGATCTGATTGCTCATGTCTTTGTCAGCTGCATACGGTTCTAATAGCATGACAGAAGTAATACCGCTGTCGGCCATCCTCGCGAAATCCGGGAGCCAAGAAGGATACATGAGATCTCTTGAAGACATGATGCCGGTACCAGCCACGGAGAGAAAGTCCATGTTGCTTGTCTCTGCCATCCAAAACTCTGCAAAGTCACGGTAGATCTGCGAGACTGGAGCAGCGTAATCTGGACACAGCTGAGCCCGAGTAATACCTAGTAGACCGTATATGTAGTCTCGCGGATTCGTTGCCAGATATCGGCTCCCAGATAACAATACCTGTTTGATGGACCGTCTAGTATTAGGATCTTCTTGACGGAAACGTGTTCTTAATACGCCAATAGCTCTGATTTGATGAGAATATAAGGAATTCCCCGAACTCGATAGAATTTGCCAGACCTCGCTACCCACATGCCCGGGTTTAGGCGGGTGGTGAAGTAGTATGATGTCCAACCACTGAAGGGCTAGAGCTAATATATCATATTCAAGTGAATCCGATCCGGAGGCAAATACGAGGCGCTCGGCGATTACCGTTTCTTGAAGGACCCATATACGACTGAAGTATCTGTCCCGGAAGAAGTCCCCAACAGCCGACCACGCCTTGTTTCCGATCGTGGAATGAGAAACATCATCGCTGAAAAGCCGTGTGTAATCTTGCGTCCATTCTAGAATGTCTTCACCGATTCGTAAGTCAATAACTTCGTCTGCGATCAGGTTCAATGTCCTCATTGCAAGACGAATTTGATCATCGGTGTTCCCAAGCCAACCAATGACCAGACTTGCCTGCTGATAGATCGTTCCCATCAACTGTACTTGAGAGTTCCGTTCTGAAATGCTTTTCTGATTGATGCAGATAGCATCTGCCCATAAAAGCCTAGATCCATCATCATCGGTATCTGCGGTCTCAATATGCTGCTCAACATGTCGGAGTGCCGATTCGAGATTGACGGTCACAGGAATGACGATTCCATTCACGATGATGTCCTTCGTGACCTTCGCGTCTCCCCAGACGTAACTAAGCGCCGTGTATTTTGGGCAGTCAAGTAATGACACGGTCTGCAGTTCACATGTCACAATAGGAACATCGGGCCCGGAATCCAAGCTTTTCAGGAGACGAATCTCTCGAGAGTCCTTGTTGAGATGTTGGTAGAGAGGTTTTGGTTGTTGAGATGAGCAGATGTCGTTGTCGCCAGATGAACGATCCATGAATGGCTGCTCCACCAGTTGATCCGAGCTTTGATTACTAAGTGAGGATAGGGAGTGCAGACTCAAATGAGCCTGATGGAAATTAAGTTATCTTCGACGTGGCGGAGTTACGTTCGTGACTTTCTTGCATCGTGGAGTAACTTTATGTGCTTGTGAAAATGCTTCTGAAGTGGGCAGATTAGGACGTCGTTTTACACTGGCTGAACACAGCCCAGCTTTGCGAACTATGCTGCAGCCTTCCCTCATCAGCCATAAGAGGCCACCCACAGCCTTTCCTTGCTTCCTCCTCCTTGTGCCGGTAGTTTACGCCGCAGAGGAAATTCCGTATCGAAGGAGGCGGGGCAAATTTCATCTTGTCTACATCTTCTACCCGTGCAATACCTACACTATGATAGGAACCGCCTTGCGATAAATAAACGTGCCAGGCGGACAGAAAACTACACAGCCTTATGGACAGTTGTCTGGGCATTACCGCTTAAGGGCATTGTGGAGCTGCCAAAGGAAGTTTACTTCGACTGGAAACGTTCAAAGCACCATTTCAAAGAGCACCTTCAAGCAGAACTCTCGACCCTTCTACCTTCAACGTCCTCTAGGCGGTTCTCTCGGCAATGCGCCTGATACATTCGGCCACGCTCGAGCTCGTAGAGCATGTAGACAACGATATCCCGAAATATGGAATACTCTCGCACAGATAGCTCAGTGCCTCGAAGCAGGAAGTCACGTTTCAAGATATGACCAGTGGTAATCCGAAGCGGAAGGCTGGATACACCAAGATTATGCAGTGCGGGAAAAAAGCAGCTTCGGATGGTTTTGAGTATTTCTGGGTAGACGCATGCTGCATAGACAAATCGAGCAGTGCAGAGCTGTCGGAGGCAATCAACGCAATGTTTCGGTGATATAAGAATGCAGAGATATGCTATGTGTATCTGTGGGACGTATCGGCTAGTGATTCGCGTCATCCAGACTACAACAACGTCTCTACTTTCAAAGAGAGTGATTGGTTTTCTCGGGGGTGGACGTTGCAAGAGCTAATCGCCCCCTTAAACGTCGTCTTCTATTCAAAGGAGTGGTAACGCATCGGGACAAAAGCAAATTTGATCGTTCCTCTTGCGGAAATCACGGGAGTCAACGCGCATTCGCTCAAAGGGGTGGATCCGAGATTTTCCAGCATCGCACCTAGAATGTCTTGGGCTGCGAAGCGAAAGACGACCCGAGTCGAGGATATTGCTTATTCCCTTCTAGGTATATTTGACATCAATATGCCACTGCTGTATGGGGAGGGAGAGAAGGCATTCATAAGACTTCAAGAGGAAATTATGAAAACCTCAGACGACCAGAGTCTCTTTGCGTGGAGAGTTAGTGACCCGACTTATCAGCCCTACACCGGACTGCTAGCCCGCTCTCCGGCCTGTTTCGTTGATTCGGGAAGGATCCTTTCACACAGACTCTGGAGTGAAAGCCACCCATCTGCCACGACTAGCAAGGGACTGCGTGCCGATTTTCATATAACACCATATGGCGTGGAGAGTGGGCTATATTACGCTCTACTGGAATGCATAGTCAATTCGCAGGTTTGGTCCAAACCTGCTATCATCCTATAACGCGATTCCGTGTTTAACGAAAGAATTCAGTATGTTCGAATACGAGCAGATGCTCTTCATACCACTGACCTGGTTGTTGCTCAACCAAGTAGTTGCCTGACAGTACACGTTAGGCAAGATATTTTCCAACCCTTACTACCGCCTCAGTTACTAGGTGACATCAACCTACCCAGCGACACTGATATATTCTGGGTCAGAGGCACGCCAGATTTCGTCTTCTCGAATGTGAGCCAAAACGATAACTGGAGGCATGGGAATGGATATTTTGTTAGTTTAGGTCGATCGCGAAAATCCGGTATAGAATCGGTCATACACTATGCGGGAAAACATGGTTCGACTGAAATGAGTCTCTTATTCGGAATCTCTGAAGGTGCACCGGTTTGTCGACTCGACTATCACGTGATTACATCAATTCCGGATAACGTATCTGGCTGTGGCGCTTTCTCGCAGTGCTTACTACCAAATATATCGGTAGGATATCCTAGGGTGTTCGTGACTGCAAGGGTTAGCCAGAGCCAGGCATATTTGCGTCCACTGTTTACTGTTACTCTTTGTCTAAAAACTGATTAGAGTCCGATAATTGAAGAGATGGTTAGCCAGGCGGCCACTAAGTCAGGTAAACATGACTCAATTCGACTTCTCCACAAAGCATGAACCTATTTTTATTTGCTTTGTGACCTATCGGTCAAATCCTTTTTCGTGCTGACAATTTGAGAAATGCGATCGCAGTCTATCCCAACTCCGGTTCTGTCAAAGAAATTCCCACCAGTCTTTGTACCCCAGTTCGGAAATTCACTTCAAGCCTTTGTTCTGAGTCCTAATAACATCTACCCATCTTCCCACGCTACCCTCCGTCTATCTCAAAATTGGTCAGTATGGCTACCAATCCTGCCCTCCCGGTCAACGTCCAAGACGAATACGACTCTGAACTAGATACCACGGACGAACATCCTGACACTGTTGTTGAAACTACTACAATGCAACCAGACGCCCTCGAATTTCTTTCCGACTATGAAACCGTCTGGATGAAGCTTGTCAAATGGAAGGGGTACATTGACGACGCCGTAAGACCTCCGCCCACTTCAAAACCCCTCAATCAACTAATATCCATGAACAGGTGGACAACACGATCCCCAGACACCTCGTCAGGCTCCTATTCTTCCTCGCCAAGTACTCAATCATTGCCATATTCCTCACTATAATCTTTGCGTTTATGGGTCTGATTATCGATTCCGTCTTGTACAAAGTATTCTGGTTGTCAATGGAGCAGACTTCGTACGCTGATTCTTTGACCATGTCGTATTACTGGAAATCGAACTTGTGGTTTTGGTGGCGGAGGAACATCTTTTACAAGGGCTGTTATGGGATTGGTTATTTGTTGCGGTAGAACGTCGTTGGGGCCTGTGGTTGAGTACTGTCACTTGAGCTTTGGAACGAGTGAATTGAGGAGGGGAAACCGGGTTTGGATAGACTAAAAGGGAACTATGTAAACGTTTCTGGATATTTCCGTGTAGATGACTGATAGGTTTGCAAATGCATGCTGAGATGCACTTTTTCGTAGGCCGAGGCTTCTTAAAGATACAAACAATCGGGCATCTTTTCTTCAGAGGGTCACCCGCGCTCCTGTCCCATCCATGGCACGAAAGTGTCCACCAAACGCCAACAGGCAGCTCCAGGAAAAAAAGCTTCTCAAATAGTAAAATAAAATATATCTTATTGAGGTTCTGAAATTTTTGATATCGAGAACCGGTGATAACGATTAAGTTGGAAAGGTACGTGACTCAGCGCTGGTGAGGTAAAGCGCGAATCAAATCCTGCAGCTGTCCAACATATCGGTATGGAGGGGGACGATGGTCGCCAAATTGGGGTACGGGGAGGAATTGCGAAAGGAACGGCGTCTGAGCGAGAGCGGCAGGAATGCTGTCCTGAGAGGCAATCTCGGGACGTTTTGCTGCTCTCTTCTCGATGAGGCCTACAAGGAGCTCCATAATAGTTATCGTCATCGGTTTCTCGCCTCTCAGATGCGGCTCGGCCCATTTTTGAACTTGTGCTCTAGGGATTTTGAAGTGTTTCTCCTGAAAGCGTACGCATGTATTTCCGAGATTCATACATGTAGGGTCCTTGCATTTGAAATGCTTTTGAAAATCTTCGCAGAGCGAAATGGAGCGTTCTTCCATTTCCTCAAGCGTCTCCGCATGCCGAGGGTGGCTCGAACATTTAGCTAGAACTTCGATATTGATTACGTGAGGTTGGTTGATGGCCTTGTATTTTGCAACAAAATCCATCAGTGCCTCTATCGACCCTTCATCAGTTCCATCATCAAAGAGATCGAATGTGGCGAGCTTCTTCGTCTTCCCGCCTAATTCTCTCTGCGCAATTGCCGTCACCGTGGCCTCTACCGAAATGAGGGATGTATTCACAAACTTTTCCATAAGGATCTTCTCCCTAAATTCCTCCTCTTTCAAGTTCAACAGATCGATAAATGCGAAACGAGATTGAGTCAAGGCATGGATAACAATCCCCGTCGTAGTGTTGATGTGCATAAAGTGATCGAGAAGCTTTTTCTCCCCATTATGTGACGCCCATAACTCGAGGTAGACGCCGTGATCTATATCACCATATGGGTCAGGCTGAGGTATCCTTTCTGGGCTGTTGCCATTGGAACGCGAGTCGAAATCGCTGTGCGCTCGGCGTTGCGGGTCTCTTGTCCGTGTTCTCTTTGCTGGACGGTTGGCCGTGGTGCGAGGGATTCTCGATGGGCCTGCTTCAGCGACTGATTCATTCTCGCGCTTCACCGGCATGACTGATTCGGTGGACTTGTTTGTCAAAGTAACATGGTGGAACTCAGCGTTTAGACATAAAGAGACGCGTCATCTACGGAGTATTTAGAAGAAGTCGCGTTTTAGTGTCACTAATTTACCCTGCCCAGTCGTCACGAAAGCACGGGACTTTACGTAAGCCATATCCTGGGTGTTGCAATGGCTGTTATTGAGGTGTATGGTGTACTGGAAGGATATCCCAGATTTGTGATTCCTCCTGTTCTGACATGGTTCCTGACACCAGTCGCCCGATTTTGGGGTTCTAGGTGTTGTTTGTACTTTCCTTTCAGTACACAGTAGTGTCTTAATTCACCGTGAATGCCCTCACCAACACATGTCTTATTTTGTCGTCCTGCTTGGCTCTCCTGATCCGTCTTCTGAGTCGGTTCTTCTCACGTCGCTCGATTATCCGTTGGTGGCACCTTGAATGCTTGCTGTTCGCGATCAATCCCGCCTCTTCAAGTTGACCAAGGTGACCACGCAGAAGCACCTGTAAATCGTCTCGCACTGATTCCAAAGATTGGGGAAGGATAGTGATAGGCTGGAAAGACGCATTGCATTCCAACAAGTCTTTCGGCCAAAGACTAGTGGCAAGCTTCCTATACTCCCTGGATACGTCGTCTACGCGCTTGTGCCCCTCAACATGAGCATCAGCTGGAACCCAATGCATCTCCGTCTGAATGCCTAAGTTATGCATTTCATTTGCATACTCAAAAATGTCACTGACGAGACGCGCGTTTCCCGCAGGAACTTGAAAGCAGACTTGTTTTTAATGGCTTGGAGCATGGACTGGGAGTCTGAGAAAAGAAGGAGACGATCAAAGTAATTTGTCAAGGTACAAGCTTGACGGAAACCTTCTCGGATAGCCATAAGCTCTGCTTCATTGGACGAACCGGAGTCGAGAAGGCTGATTGTAATATACTCTCGCCATTCACGGCTTTCAGGATCGTGGTACCCAATTGCGGCTGAACAGGATTTATCGCGAGCGCAAGCCGAGCCATCTACCCAGAGAACAAGGCATCGAGGGATGGCGCCTTGTCTGTATGTTTTGTGTGCGAATGTTGCTGCGTTCGATTTAAGATCAATCGTGATGTCATGTGGAAACGGATACAGAGATAGGAAATCTTGAGAGACAGTGCGATCGTGGAACTGCGGTCGGGGGTGCACGATATGTTCCATTGAGTGTTGATATGTGGTGCTGCTATAGTGAGGGAATGATTGATGTTGGGAGTGGACTTAAAGCAGCCCTGCAGAGGATGACGTGAGCCCTTTCGCCCTTGATTTGCGAACTGGCCGGAGAATTCCCGAAGGGCTTCCAAGCATCAGGGCATCCGATAACGCGCCCTCTCTTTACCTATCGCGCCTGTATACTTCAACAGCTTCCATTGATCATTCCTACCGGTGATATTGACTTCAAACACTATCTACTCGCTTCTCCCGCTATGGAAACCCTTCCTGATGAGATTCTCCTCAGCATAGTGACTTGTGAGTTACAATACCTCGGAGATAGCAACTAAACCCCACTGCTAACATGAACCGCAGTCCTCGAACCCTCAGACCTCGTGAACCTCCAATACGTATCCCACAAGTTCTTGAATATATCTCGGGACAACAATCTGTGGAAGCTGCTATGTTTCGAGCGTACGCAAGGTCCGGGTACAAAGTCCATGTCCCCGTCTTTGTACTTTCGCCTTATATGTTCACTACTTAAATCCCACTCAAGGGTTATTTCAGAATGAGAACACTATTGGCGGAAGTACTAGGCGGGTTCTGGCAGTACCAAACCCTCCTTTTCAAGTTCATGCTAATTGGACTCCTACCTTTAGACTCGGTGGCCGAAGTTCGTCGGCGACGCCAGGAACTATACTCAAACATGGACCCACGATTGGCGGAGCTTGCAAGAGCTATGGATAGCATAGCTGGCGCACCGTCGCCGATACACAATGCAAATGCGCCGAGTGCTGAAATGCAGGCGCATCGGAATGCTGCTAAGAAGAAAGCTGCTCTACTCGCCAATTGGGACCCTTCTTACCCAGGGGAGGAGATCAACTTCTACCAAGACTTCATACAACGACATGCGCCACATTCAATCAGCTGGTTTCAGAACGCGCAACACGGAAACAAGGAAGAGAACCTGCACCATGAAGCTACTGGAATGGGGATACTGTTTGATAGCGCTGGCCTGGCGGATAAGCTTGTTGCTCCATTAGAAGATGGAAGCATAAGCATATGGGATGCTTCAGGAAATCAGGCGCGACAAGGCAGCATAATCGATAGGAGTCCTGTTGGACTTCTTTCGAACAGAGGTCCAGATCTGGACTATGAAACAAGGTTGACTCAGAGTAAGGCTATCATGACTGAAACTGGTGCAGTAGAATGCGTCAGCATAGACAGTCGACAGAAGAAAGGTCTCTTCGCAGTACAGAATGTGCTAAACGAAGTTGATCTGAATACTCTCCAGATTGTGTCGAGAACACCATACCCATTCCCTATCACCGCATTATCTGAAGCAAAACATCCAACTCCACTGACTGTAGGAACAAATTGGACCCTGCATTTACATGACACCCGAAAGCCGCCTTCTAACTCCAATATTGATTCCTCTACCCGATGTGAATTAATAGCTGGAACGCCTCCAAAGAACGACTTTGGTCGACTTGAGACCGGGGACTTTGGAGGGCACGTGTCACTCTCTCAACCTGGAGCCCTCTCCATCCTCCATTTCCCCACAACACGTGATTGGGATGGTAATGGTGACATTTGGGTTGGTGGACGCTTTACGAGTTTCCTCAATTACGACCGGCGTTTCTTTCCAAGACTTCGAGGCACGGTTCACTCGGGCGCGCGATTGTCCTGCCTGACGATGATTCCAGAACCGTTCATCCCTCTTGACCTTCGACTGAACCGCCCTCACTCTTCCCCCAGCTTACTTCGCGAAGCTAAATCCATACTCGGCCACACTATCATCGCAGCCGGCGAATACAAAGGCAAAGGCTCCTTGGAACTGTATAGCCTGTCTTCCGACCCCACTCGCTCCATCATCTCCTCCGATAGTCGCGCTACTCGTAATCAGCAGGCTTACTACCACAACCGGCAAACTGCTTCAAGCTCGAAGTTACTTTCTGTCGCGCCTCATGGCACCCGTCTGGTCTTCTCTGACGGCGACGGGAACTTGAAATGGGTCGAACGCGACGGCTTCACACCTGTCCGTCAATTCAACATCAATACCGAGGACCGTAACACCACTACTACGTCCATGCAGACTGGCTTAGAAGCTGGTTGGGGTGATATTGTTCAGAAAATCGTTCCTACGATTTCCCCATCTGCCTCATTAATTGGCGCCGTCGATGTACCGTTAGGTCAAGACAATGTCATAATTTGGACAGGGGATGGAAAACTTGGTATGGTGGGCTTCGGGCGATCTCCAGCATTCAATATTGACGATCTCGATGAACTGGCGCAGAGTAAGCAGGAAGAAGAGATGAGAAAGAAGGAAAGAGAATACGGTGCAGAGTTGAGACGAGCATTGGAAAGGCAGGCAGCGGAATTGAGATGGATGAGAGGGTATGGGCTGTGATGAAGCTATCTAAAGAATGGGGATTGTAAATAGGAGTGGCCATTTAGAGGTGAAGAAGGGCGGTCTTTAACCTATCCATTTAATTATAAGAATCAGGGCCCCTTTGGCCCAATTATGTCATAATACTATAAAAACTTCGTCTACCCACACCTATAACCCCATCCCACTAGCACGATACCTCACAACTTAAACTCCACCGCCTTCGGAACATACATCTCCGCATCCTCCATCCAAGCACCCACTCTCCAAGGCCATACACCCTCCGGCCAAAACTTCTTCGCCTCATCAACCGCGGCCTCACTATCACCCTCACCCTCTCCCTCACCATCCACGGCTTTCTCTCCCCCTGGCACATGAACCTCCACCCAACACCCTCGCGATCTAGGAGAATAAGCATCCACAGCAAACGTCCGCCAATGCTCCGTCCCAACAAGCAGAGCGGAAGGATCAGAACCAAGATCATAAGCATCAATCCCGCGCTCTGTCTCCGTTCCCCGGAAAGGATCTTCGTCCCCCTCCCCCTCTTTCTTCGGAATCGGAGGCTGAGCATGAACAGTACTAAGCGGCATCCACTTCGTACTCGTCGGAATCGCGGGTACCCAGCGCCACGGCCTCAGCGTCGCAGCGAAGAAAGGCGCGGTTCCATCTCCTTCTTTGCTCGTGGGCGGATACACACTGATAGTTAGGAATTTTGGAGGGGAGGTGCCTGAGGAAGTTGTGGGGTGTGAGAAATGGAAGCGCGCGAGGTGTTTGGGGATGTTCCAGTTTAGGCGGCCGTTGTAGACTGTTGTGCGTTGGGAGACATAGATACGGGTTATGCGGAGGGCTTTTTTAGGGAGGGTGGGGGGTGTGTTGGGCGTGGTGGGGTTTGGTTTAGGGACGGTGAAGTTTCCTGGGATGAGGAGGAGTTCGTCGTAGGGGCCTTTGGGTGTTAGTATTGATTTTGAGAGATGATGAGGGAGATTGGAGAAGCATGAAAGGATGGAGATGGTTAGAATAGGAAAAGTCACGAGATTTTTTGATCTGTATAAGAAAAGAGAAATGAATCATATGAGAAGCCCTTTCGTATACATAACCCTTCTCAAACCCCCATAAAAAACAATGACAATCGCAAAATCAAAAAATGAAAAAAATGAAACCTACCAACAGGCGTATCCCGATACCTAACAATCATAATCATCCCCAACCCCCCCTTAAACTCCCCCGCAGGCTCCGCCGGCGCCTCCAACGGATCATAAACGCCCTCTGGAAGCTTCGACAGGTTCAGCAGAAGCCAGTAGCATTCACTTTTCGTCGACCAAGGGGCTTGTGCGCGTGAGACTGGATGGGACATGGTTGATTAAATTGATTAATCTGTTAGTGGCGGGTGGGTGGGGATGCGGATGTTTGCGGTTTGGAGAGTTGTAATGGTGTGGCGGTGGTGGCGGGTGAGATTTTTAGGGAGAGTCGTTTTTGGTTTCTTCGATGAATACTCGTACTTCAACAACCTTGTTGCGCGTTAGTGGTTGAAGTTGCTTTCTTTCCAAGGTTGTTATGTTGGTTGTCAAGAAGGCTGTTGTCAGTTTCGGTGCACGGGCTTCGTGAAGGTCAGCTTGAAATGCTCAGTAAGCAGGAATATCTTTAGTTTCGTTTTCGAATATTGCGGAATGAGTAATCAAAGCGAGATGGAAGCTACTGGAGTTGAAGGCTATGGTAAGTAGAAGCTGTTGCAATTGGAATCTACAAAGTAAGAAGACGTTACAATAGGAACTGTGAGTGAACTCTACCGTATCAGCGATCTCTCTATCTAGCTTGGCTAAAATATTACTATTTGCTCGAACAGTAGGCGAGAACAATAGCAAGATATCCCAAAACACCTTAACACCATGGTAGAAGAGGCGAATGTAGGGTTTGAGGTATTATACGCAACTATTGAATGCACTTTTTCGGCACTCTCCAAACTAAATCTGTACTTTCCCCAGCTAGGTAAATGCTGAACGGTACAGATTATATACAGTTCACCGAGCGGACACTAAGCCTATGCCAAGTAAACTATCTCAACAATATTTTGAAGCACTCATGGCAGGGATTCCAATCACCAGTTCAGTAATCAAACCGGCTCTGCCTCGGCATCCACATTCATGAATTCGAACAAATGTAAATTATCATTTTAAAGAGAAGGATGAAAAGGAGGCTACGTTTGTAAACGTCAGCTTCTGAAGTACTGAGATTTATCATAGGAAATATAGAGCCATTACGACCACATACCCAGTGAATGCCAATGACGACTCTCCCGACCTTGGCCGCATAACATACCCAACTCCACCACAGGACCTCTCCCACCCCATCAAAACAAATAACCCACCATGCTCATCCCGCTGTCATCACAGCTCCCAAAAACCCACCCATCCGGGAAACAAATCGGCAAGCCTGTCAAACTCATAGCCGCGCCAGACCCGAAGAAGCACCGACATCCGAACCGATCCTCGATCCCGTCCACAAACGAACCCACTACTTACGCCATGATAGGCCCGACTTCATTCGGCCGTCATCAAGCGCCGTTTGCGGTTCGCGAACCGTGGTTCTTGACATGGCATGTGTGCTAGGGCTCCGTGGATCGGATCGGATCGGGGAAATGTGTCGCTTGGCTTGGCGGTCGTAAGTAGTGTGGAATGTAGTGCGCGGCGTAGCGACGTAGCGGCCGCTGTTGGTGTTGTAAAGTAAAGGTTTATTGTGAATGATATTATTGCATGCCTGTTGAGGCTCTGGCGGAGGGGAAGGAAAGGGGAAAGGGGGACTTATTTACGAGTGGATGGATGGGCCGGTTTTTCGTGATGGCGAGATGCGTATTATAGGGTTGGGATAAGTGGATGAGACTGGGATGGGATCGACGGTTTAGAAAGCTGGAGATGGGTGCTAAGAGGTGAGAATGTGAAGTTAGAAGTCGGGGTTAAAATCTGAGTGCTGGGATGTGATGGGAAGGAAGGGCTTGATGGCGGTGTGGTTTGTTATTGTGAAGTATGATGTTTCATTCTGAAGAGTGAATCTACTTCTGATCCGCCATGGAGCAAAAAGGGCTGAAAACATAGACAAGAATGACTACTGTGGAAGAAGCCGTGGCCACTTATGTGGAGTTAATATAAAAAAATACAGGATGAGAAGAGAAACAAAGGTAGTAAAACTATAACAAGAGCGGAATTGAACTCAATCAGGTTGTAAGCGATAGTGAAGCACTCTAGCACTGGAATCAGAAAAACTTAAACGTTTTCAACGCAAATGATGACAATAGTTTACCCATCCGTCTTCTTCTATGCACAATAAAACAACTTTAGAAATAGGCACATAAGCCTCTCGCGTAGAACTTTTCCCCACACACATTAACGCCGCCGATCTTCTGGAACGAACGTACTTCTAAAGACAAAAAAGAAATTGGCACACCAAGCAGATCTACAATAATCAAAGAAACACAACCCCGCAACACCTCCCTATGCGCATCGCGTCATCATACCGGCGAAGAACTGCTAGTCAGGAAGATGTACAGAGGGGGCAGAAATCGGATGTCTAGCAGAGCAGCAAGCCGGTAGCGAAGACCGGGTATCTTCCCAGAAAGTCTTTGGTATGTGGAAACAGAAGACCAGGAAGCGCCGAAGAACCGGAATGCAAGGATGCTTGGAGCCTTTTAGCCCAGAACGCCGCTCTAGGAGAAGGAAAGCCGGACCTCTATTAGGATGAAAACGCCGTCTGAATGAGTTGGACCGAAGGAATAATGCATGCAGTACCGAAGATTTCAGGATGTAGCTCAGAACATGGACGAGTCCATACCGACCATGCCAGCCCCCGCTACGTTGACATTGAGTCCTTGGAGGTTATTTGGGATGCCAGATATGCCCATTTGACTTGCTTTGAGTTCAGGGTTGCAGTGTGGCGCATGCTGTTTGTGGTATTTGAGTCCATTCAGATTCTTGTAGCGTTTTCCGCAGACTTCGCATGAGTATGGTTTCTCTTTCTCCATTCCAACGGTTCCTGGGTAGGGGATCGAAGTCACCGGATCAACGATTGAATACGTCCCATCCTTATTCGCTTGTAGCTGCTGATTTTGATGACCGTGCTGTTTATGATACTTGAGACCGTTCTGGTTTTTATATGCCTTTTCGCATCCCACAACGGGGCATTTGAATGGCTTGACTTCCTCATGGAAAGGTATCTGGGGAACATTCGTGCCAGCCATGATCGGTTGCTCACGAAGACGCTTAGCCAAATCGGTGTTATCGGTGCCGAGCTGATAATTTTGGAATGCCATCTGCAGTTGTTGCTGATTGAGACCTCCCTGTTTGCTGAAGAGGCGTTTCGCAGGCTGATCAATGGTTCCATCGTATCCACCCAGATTAGTGCCAAGATTCATGTTCCAGTTCTCAGAACTCTGTATACCTGTACCCATTAGGCCTCCGTTGAAATTGTTAGCGAAGTCCATATCCAGTTCACCCGGAGTACCAGGATGAGAAGAATTTGGAGAGTCCCGAAGCTGTTGCTGCTGCATCGGGTTCGTCCCAAGCATCGGGGTGTTTACCGATGAAACAGTGGGGTTGTTTTGAAGACCGAATCCTTGTCCAGCGGAAGGGGTAGTTGGTGTTGAGGTTCGTAGGCCTTGGTGACTTTGCATGGTGTTTGCAATATTGACGTTGAGCTGTGGTAGTTGATTCCGATTTTGACCGAATTGCTGCTGCTGTGGCGAGAACTGTGACGGCTGCTCCTCAATCGCGGGTAAGCCATCTTGCACGTCATCCATTTCCATATCTTCTAAAGAATCCATGTCTTGCACAGTCGAAAGGTTTGTCCGGCTGAAGCCATCTGATCCCAACCGTTGTGGTCTGGAATTCCCGGCCGAGTTCGTCCGAGATAAATTGAAACCATGTTGTGTGTGAGTAGCAGGCTCAGCTTGCGTTGGAGCCGAGGTAACGTGCGCGGGTGCGATGCCTATGCTGCTTCCTTGCGGGAAACCGCCTTGCCCTGACTGGGATGTTCGCGAGGCCGGCGGATTCGCATGCCTCTCCTCAAAGTGTTGTAGGAGATCATGCAGCGAGTCAAGAATTAGGCCGCAGCATGTGAAGTCCTTCATAAAATTCGCCTCCATTTTCGGTAGGTATGAGGAGGAGTGGAATGAGGGCGACTGATTAAAGGCGGCTGGTGATGTTCCGGCCATCATAATGCTGTTGGTGAAAAGTCAGCGATCGTTCCAGGTATGTGAGAAATGTTAGAGCGCATTGTTAGGGGAACTTCAAATCAAATAAAAAAGTACTGACTCATCACGAATCCAGCTGCCCATGGACACGCCTCCCCAACTGATTCCACCCATGAGACTTCCGGTATTACTTTCCCTTCGAGGTCTATCTTTCATTGATATTGGTCTCGCTCCTGAGCCATAGTATGAAGATCCGAGTCCATTGCTCATCGAGTCGTGACGTCCTGTAACGCTGAGTCGCCCATCGCGAGACTCGTTGCCACTCGTACTCCCCATATTAATTGCTGAGCTGAAATCATTGTTTGCGCCCGCCTCCTGGAGTGCGAATGTGAGGTTGGAGGTCTGGTTACGAGGTGAGTTCGAGTTGAAGCGAGGAGGCGTCGTGATGTCGATGGGCGAGGCTGCTTGGGCCATGTCTCGGATGGTGTCTCGAGGAGACTCTGGGAACAAGGGGAAGCTGCAGTCACCCGTGTCTTCGAACAGAAGATCGGAGTCCGACAGCACGCTCTTGTGGCCAGAGCCGAGTTCGTGGGGCTTCCTGTGCCACGAGAAGTAGAGATCTCTCTCTTTCTTTGGGCGGCCGAATTGCGGCGAAGCTGCGCTCTCAACTGGCGTGCTCACAGGAGTGGTGTCTGCGGTCGATTCGCGCCCACGATCGCTTGTGATGGGCGAGTAGTAGAGAGGTGGAGGGGTCTCTTGCGAATCCAGTTCGGCGGCCTGGAGTTGCTCGTGGGTGACTCGAGTCGGGTGTCGGCAGATGTACCGAGATGACGGAATGGTGATGTCGGTTGGGCTCGTGGGAGGCTGTTTTCGTGCTTTGAGATGCGTGCTGCCCTCTGGCGGTCGTATGCGATATTGAAAAGAATGAAGTGCTGCTGGGCCAGCGACGAGGGGATAAATGGTAGGTATTGACCGGAGAGTAGCGGCGGTGACGAAGTAAGTTGCGGGCCAAAGGCGTGGTACTGACCCTGCCTTATGGCTGCCGAATCAGAGGCCAGGAGGCCAGGGCGCGCTGGTCGACGAGGAACTAGCCGTCGCACGAAGAGTAAAGATGCTGCAACGTTGACGACGTCGACGATCGCGGAATGCTGCTTGCAATACTGCTCTCTGCTGTTCTCTTCACGATGATGCGTGTAGTGGTGACTGCTACTCATTGGAAGCGTCTACCAACTTCGATCTCTATGTACTCCCCCGACCCAGCCGCGCACGAGCAGGAGGGATTCAGACGGCCAAGCGCATGGGACGTCGTGTCAAAACGGGCCTCGACCAAGGATAACAACTCCTTGCGCGACTGTGGCTCGAGGCAGTTAGGCTTTCCAGTCGGCTGGAGGCATGAATGCTCCTCTCCCTTGGTCTTCTAGAAGCCAGCTCCACTATTCTGATCCCTTTTCCACGTGGCGTTTGTGGCATTTATCCTCTCTTGTGGAAATGCTCTGCCTGTCACGGCGGCGTACGTAAATGCCCCCAGTCCTCCCGTGGGTGCTTCTCCTTTTTGGTATGGAGACACTACAGCTCCTGTCCATCTTAACCTCACGATGCTTCCAAACCTCCCAGCAAGCGGTTGCATAAGACCCACTCCACGCTAGTGTAGGATTGGGATAATTCCTTTTGCTTTTTTGATTCAGGCCGGGGATATACCAGCTTCATGCTTAGGTGCATCCTGTCCCAACACCATCGCCATCCATGCACATGTTTGCCCCAAGCACAGTTCCTTCCATGCAGCAATCCAATGCTTCCTTTTGGCAGACATGCTTTCTTCTTACAATGGTTACGCCAGCCCGCGAGTCGGTAGATTGCCACATTTATCTCGGTTTCCCGGGTTCGCCGATTGGCTTGTCTCGGCTGTTTGCCTGCATTGAGCATCAATTACACGACCCGGCTTACCGTGTTGGGTAGTGCACTTACATGTGTCTATTAGCCTGCGCTGCATCGTGAGAACACACCTGGATACTTGGCCGTGGGTGAAACTAGGACGTATTATCATGTGTTGAGGGTATATCATCCAACCAATATAAATAACCCGCTCCGCAATTCCGAAGTGCGAACACCAGTTTCGTCCACTCTCAGCTGTCACAAGCTGCTGCTGTATGGAGTGCCTGCTGTGACGCTGCAGCCTCGTGGTGCTACAACAGCTGACTGCATGAAGTGGTTATTCCTACTTGCCAAATTATATTACAATGTTCAAAATCTCACACCTCGATTTCGTGTACGTACTCACTTGATTACAGCCATGAGAAGCATTTGTCGGTCGTGTTGATGTATAGTTGGTGCTCTGCAACTAATACCTAGGGTACGCATAACCTGCCATAGCCGCGGCTAATCCTTTAAAAAGCACGTAACCAACCACATTGCCAGAATCCTACGAACTGCAGAAAGCAATTGGGTCACTGTAAGCAACCGTTTGGACCCTGCATACCGCAGTGGGCGGTAAATCCATCAACATCTCCCGAAGCAGCTATCATCCATTATGTAGGCAGCAAACAAACTCCGTAAGGAGGGTTGACGGCATACTTTGCGGATCCTTAGCTCCTTCAACCCAATAGTTATACAAGGGATCATATAGCCTATATTGGATGAAAATGTTCTATACTTGGGACACGGTATGTACAGTACTTTTCAGCCAGCCTCGACAGCTGCCTCTTGCGATGTAGTTTTGTTTCATCTAATTACCTAGACCATCTTCACCGCAACACCATCGTCATCCTTCACCTTGAGATTATGGTAAGATGCGGCCACTAAGACAATTCGACGCGATCAGCCAAGATGAGTCCGGCGCCGATCTAGACTGCTTCGGTATAAGCATCCGATGTAGGCTAGAATCCATCTGATGGTTTTGGTGGCGTTAGCAACGCTGCACAGTGTGCACTCCTGGAACTCTATTCATATTTGAACTAAGCTGCGAGATGTCTGGAGTACTGGCAATGAGTTTTGAGGATTAGGATGAAAGACCAAAAGTTTCTTGAGATGAGCTCTGACGTTGAATCATGAAATCATGGCACTACTATCAATAGCGGCCGAATTCGCTGCAGATCCTCGTTCGGTGCTTGTGATTCCGTCAGTTAATCGGCGAACACCAACCTGGGCAGCGGGTAGGAAGGCCAGTAAACGACCACGCGAGAAGGTCTCATCCGTACCAATCCCATGGCTTGGATCTCCTTGCTTCATCAGAAAGGCGTTGTGGAATCTTTGCAGGATGGTTCCGTAGACCAAGCGAGGCATTCAAGTCGACTCGTTATAGCCTTAGAGCAGTTCGAGAGCTTCGAGAGCGGCTGTTAGTCTCAGGGTTCCATGGAAGTTCAGTATGCCGGCTTAGTCACCGTCCAAGAGCCTCCCCTGAATTTCCATGAATCATGGTTTCTCAGCTGGAAACGGTTCCACGTGGCGATGAGGCGCATGCGATCAAGATAAAAGTGGAACGAATCATAGCATGTAGTACTTCAGCGAAACTCCGAATATATATCGTGAATTTGCTCATGCCCCATCTGGTCGGTCCACAACTAAGAAAAGGAATGATCCACAAAGGTACCTCCCATTAGTATTGGGAGCCCCAATACCTATAGTTCACGGGACAAGTGGAGTACAGCTCCACTTTCACGGGCTCATCGGATCAACAAATCGAGTTTCTGACCATAACTGGTTCCATTTATTGGTGTATACATCTCCACGTTGAAGAGAATGTTACTAAGATTTGACGCAAGCTCTGCTAACGGCACTTGGGAATGTGAGACACGGCATTAAGAAGACCGTTCGACGCGTACAACACGTTCGAAATAGAATGCCACCCGTATTCCAGCTAACTTCACATACAGCCGCATTTGCTCTGAACCATCAGACCCCTTAGCCTTCTGCCTCGATCTCGTAGCTGTTAGATTTGTGTTTCGGTTCAAATCTGAAGTTGGGATGCGCGGGCCCGAGGAACATTTCGCTGGTCTTTGGTTAGCCTCGAAGTCAAAGAACACAAGGCAATGCAGACATACCTTAGCTTGATCCAGTCCTTGTGGTTGTCGCTGGCCATAAGAGTTTCAAGATCATCTCGTCCTCTGAAGGCTGGCGGGCGGTCCTGAATATGTGGTGGGAGATGCTCGAGGAGACCAAGTGGAACGTAGCGATGAGCGAAGCTCAACCACTCCAATAGGAACTTTCGTGTCGTTCCTACTCCCATTTCATCTGATCCCCAAGTTTGAAGACCATACTTCGCGAATTTCTCCACATAGCTCAGGCGTTCGGAAGCTGACTTGTCCAAGTATTGTCCCTTCTCAATCTCTTCGAAGATCCAGGGTTTGATTAGAGCACCACGTGCAATCATGACCGAGTCTACCTTCGCATTTTCTAGATGATTGTAGTAATCAACATGCGAGTAGCAGTCTCCGTTGCCGACAAAGTAGACTTTCCCGTCATTTGCCACATCGCGTGGGTCTGCCTCCTTTGAAGTATCAGTCTTTTCGGATTGAGATCTCTTAAGCCTGTTGATCAATGCAGCACAGTCAGAAATATACTCCCAGTTGGCACTTCGGGTATATCTCTGCTGTTTGCTCCTGCCATGGAGTGTGATGGCTGCGACTCCAGAAGTTCCCTTCCCTGCTTCGAGTGCCTCATACCCACCAAGAACCAGTCGCTTGACAAGCTTCTCCGCAGTTGGCTGACTGTCTTTCGTTCCCATCCGAATCTTAACCGTGATAGGAATCTCGTTCGAAACAGCATTCATGCCACGTAAGATATTCTCGAGCTTACTATGGGTGTCAAGAAGGGCAGAGCCCGATCCTCCCTTACAGACAAGGTCGATGGGACAGCCGCAATTGAGATCAATGGCGCGAAGATGAGGACATAGCATAGTCAGCACCTCAACCGTTTTCGTAGCGAGCCATGGTTTGTTTGCCGCAATTTGAGCTCCGAATTTGAGATCCTTGGAGTTGTCGTATCCTTTGACAACTTCATTCTTTCCCTCAAACTTCGGCGGTAGGACCTCGGACTCGTGAGCCTTCATCAATGCCCATTCACTTCTTTCTCCTTGGATTAATGGCAGACCCATAGCCATCTCGGACCATGTGACTTGTGCACCAAGTTCGACGCACAGTCGTCGAAAGGGTAGATTGCCTTGAGTTGTAAGTGGTGCCAAAACCGGCGTCTCTGGTCCATAGTACAGTCGTCGCTTTTCTGAAGTCAGAAACGGAGGCTCAACATATTGTGCTCTGTTCTCCTGTACAGCGTCTGCCGAGGTTTCGCCACCTTCCTCGGTTTGATTGTTATCAGACTTATCCTTGGATTTCTTGTCTGCCTCTATCTCGCTGTGAACAAACTCCAGATATGCGTCTGATTTTGGGGTCTTCGTTTTGCGTCTTGAGAGATTGATCTTCTCTTCTTTGCTCACGACATTGACGACTCCAACTTCATCTTCGGCACTAGGTAGCTGCTCTGCTTTCGCTTTCCGTTCCGGGTCTTCAGTGAGAATGAGCTCTTTCCTGCCATCTTCGGTTTCACGTTCGTCGGAATGGCAGCCGACAAAGCGACACTTCCATCCCAAGTTGCAGACACCTCTCGAGTCCCAGACAGGGCAAATCCCATTAAAGGTCTTCAGATCCTCTCGTTTACCTTCTTTGAGGTACTTACGCAGATTGTGCTCAAGCTTGCATTGGTTCCCAAAGGAGCAATCTTTGGGGGAGAACTCTGGGCTCAGTGCGCGTGAATTGCAAAGTTGAAGTTTATCTCTAGAGTTGCCAAAGTTTCGGTTCGTATTTTGTCCTTTGAACTTCTTCTTGTTGTCCTTGCCAGATCGACGGTCATCTCGGGAGGCATGCCTATCGCCTGAGGCTTCCGCTGCATCGTCACCTCCAACGCCTCCTCTCAGATCACTTGCTCTATTGCCAATAGCTTGAAGCAGATACCTTTTGGTGGTTAGTGAATCGATCTCCAGAAGTTTTCGCAAAAGGGTAGCTTACTCTGCTTTAACTGGTGCAACTCCTTTGAGCCTTTCACGTGCTATCATCGGCTCATTCTCCTTGTCATTGAGTTTGACACGCTTTTTTGGACTCAATTGATCAAGATCATCGCCATCTGTCGTAGTCACTGGACCATTTCGTTCAATTTTCTCTGCCTGTGTGGTCGCCGAATCTTGAGGCAAGATCGGTTGAGCCGGATCCGTGGTTTCCATTGCCTCAGACTCTATGGTAGCAGGATCAATCCTACCGATTGATCAGTTTCGAGATGATTTCTGGCAGTGGAAGTCAAATGCGGAGTGTGGACTTCAGAGGATGCCCGTCCAAACGAGTCTAGCCTCGCTAAAGTTGATGTGTGTCCAAGCGTTCCACTGCAGTGACGTAAATCGGGTTTTCCAAAAGGCCGCAACTACCAACTACCAACCTCTTCTTCACCTACGCTCACCCTCACTTTCCCATCACCTCCTCCGTCTGCCCATAACTATTGCACTTCCTCTACTAACGGGATTGCCTTTCGGATACTCTATCCACAACCTAACAGCCTTTTGACTGGCATCAAACCAACTTCTGAACCCCACTTGTAAACAAAGAGTACCTCAGCTTCAGGCCACGTTACAACCATGACGCTCTACTACAGCCTTGTAAGTCCATCATTCATCAGGAGAATTGCTTGCCGAGACTGCCACTGGGTGCCATTCGTCGGCTCTTGTTCGTTTTTGAGATCCATCTCAGGCAAGGTCATCGCCGGCGGAGCATCATCCGTAGCACACGACTAATATTGAAGGCCATGATCGAATCAATAGCTAACTGTATATTCTACATTAGGTCTTCCTCCTCCTGGTGTCGGAGATGGTCATCTTCATGGCCCTTATTGTGCCTCTGCCATTTACCTGGCGCCGTAAGCTGTTCACCTTCATATCCGAGAGTCCGATAATAGCAAAGCTGCAATATGGCATGAAGGTAGATTGAACCACGTCCTTCCGTACTCTTGCTTGGACTAACAATCCTCTTAGATTACCTTTATCTTCATCCTCATCTTGTTCATCGACAGCGTGAACCGGGTCTACCGCGTTCAAGTCGAGCTTGCTAATTCCAAGGGGAATGAAGGCCGTGGCGGGTATGTGTTTCCATGATCACTCTGCTGGATAACAAAGGCTAATAGTTCGTTACAGGGCCGCCGTTCTTGGTGGATCAGAGCGTATGGAAGTTCAGGCCCGCAAGTTCTATTCCCAACGCAATATGTACCTTTGCGGCTTTACCCTCTTCTTATCCCTTATCCTGAACCGAACCTACGTCATGATTCTCGACGTGTTGCGCCTTGAAGAAGAGGTTAAGCGTATGAAGGGAGACCCAGCTACTAAGGGCAAGGGCTCTTCTCTGAAGGATATTGGCGGTGCTGGCGAAGTTGGTCGTCTTAAAGAAGAGCTTGCTGCGAAGGACCGCGACATGGAGAACCTCAAGAAGCAAGTCGGGAACATGTCCAAGGAGTACAACCGTATGGGTGACCAGGTCTCCGGGCCCAACGGAACACCCAAAAAGGATCGGTAAATGCACGACGACCTCAATTCGACACTATTCGAAAGGCTGTGTTCTATTGACTAAGGCTTTATGAGAGTTGACTTAAGGGGCATCATGGGTCTACGATTGATAAGTGGTTTATTGGTGAGATAAGCCCTTGCCGCAGGGTGCGATTGGTGATGGACAAATTAAGCAATACATTTGTATTCACAGTCGGAGGTAAACGTAGAGGTAAGTGGCTTGGGTTTTGATAGCGGGCCATGCTTTGTGATTTTGGCATTGTACTTCCCTGACGAAAACAATGGTATACTTATTGAGTTCTTCTGCATTTGCATATTGTGCAAAACCCCATGGTAACTAAATGATAACCGTTGCGACTGTACGGATATCAATCGCACTGTGAAGAGATATTTCGATGCTTTGTTGAGGGATCATTTATAGCAAGTTTAGGCGAAGTTGACAACTTCACATGAATACCTAGGTACGAATGTAGGAGTGTTGTCAACAACGTTCAATCTACAAATGTTGCTTTCTCTCAATATATGAGCTCTCCTACCAATAACCACATAAGCCTATGGTTGCAAGAATGCCAGAAACAAACGCTGGCTCGCATGCGGTCGCTGGGTTCATAAACTACCCGACGCCCAAATCGCTCCAAGTTCCCTACAAGTCTCCCCCGCCCGAGAAGAACCCAGTCATTCGAGGACTACCACTATATTATCTTTCTTCGATGTGAATGTTCTGAATTCCCTCCGAATGATGTAGCTAATTGGACCAGAGTCGCTTCTCTTTCCTTCGTACAAAATATCCTCTGGAGCAATGCCGGATTTGGATCTCTTCGCGGACGGAAAGAGCTTGAGCATATCGAAAACCGATATGATCCCACTGTGATACCAGTTCGGATACCAGGCGAAGAGTATCCAACAAGCCCAATCCAAGCTACAAATATTCGTACTCCTCCAAAAGACGTCATTGGACGTTTCTACTCCGTTGTCGATTTCCACGATGCCTTCAAGTCCGGAACACTCACACCAAGCGATGTCGTCGAAGCGCTGTTACCCCTGATACGCAGAGATGTGAATAAACCTACTCAGCATTCGATTGCATTTCTTGAGACCAAGGTCGATGCTGTGAGGCGAGCTGCGGACGCAGCGACGCAGAGATACAAGGACGGGATGCCATTGGGTACATTGGACGGAGTACCTTTCGCTGTCAAGGACGAATATGATTTGAAGGGATATTCACGGTGTGAAGGGTCTAAGATTGCATACCCGAAGGAGGCTATGGCCACAAGTTGGTGTATCACAAAGCTGGAAGAGGAGGGTGGTGTTTGTCTGGGCAAGCTTAATATGCATGAATATGGCATGGACACCACTAACAATAATCCCAATCACGGCACGCCATTGAACCCACATAATGAGCACTATTATACAGGAGGCTCGTCGGGGGGAGCTGGATACGCTGTTGGAGCAGGCATTGTTCCTTTCGCCATTGGCACAGACGGAGGTGGCTCAATTCGCATACCCTCCGCCTATTGTGGTGTTTTCGGCCTCAAGCTGTCTCATGGCCGCATCTCAGTAGTTCCCACGATCAGTCCAGCAAACACTACTGTCGTCCACGGTCCTCTAGCAGCCAACATGGCCGATCTAGAGCTGTCATATCGCATTCTCGCAAGGCCTGACCCCTCAAATCCAGTTTCCAACCTTTTTGCACCCCTTAAACCAGGGGAAGCGCCACGTAAGAAGATACTAGGCATCTATAAACACTGGTTCGATCGCGCCGACCCCTCTGTCCACGCAATATGCTCCAAAGCTCTCGACTCTTTCAAATCAGAGTTAGGCTATGAAGTAGTCGAAATTTCCATCCCTATGATCCACGAGGGACAAACAGCCCACGCAATGACTATTCTCGCTGAAGCCGCATCCGCGATCCCCGACGTCTCCAAGCTCACACCCGCGAACAAAGTCCTTATAACAGTAGGCTCCAAAACCCCATGTATAGACCTCCTGCTTGCTCAAAAACTCCGCAACGTACTAATGCAGCATCTCGCCTTCCTCTTCCAAAAGTACCCAGGGCTTATCATTGTTACTCCGACGACACCGAACCCAGGCTGGCATATTTCCGGCGGAAAAGACGATTTGAAATACGGTGTCACTGATGGGAACATGAGTATTAGGAGTATGGAGTATGTGTGGTTGGCGAACTTTACGGGCGTTCCTTGTATTACGTTTCCGGTCGGGTATGCTGATCCGGTGGAAGGAAAGGGGAAGATACCCATTGGGTTGAGTGGGAATGGCGAATGGGGAAGTGAGGATGCGCTTATTGAGTTTGGATACGACGGAGAGAAGTGGTTGAATTCTGGTCTGGAGGGTGGGATGAGGAAGCCGGAGATTTGGGTCGATGCGCTTGGAGGAAAGTCAGCGTGAGGCTTGGGAGTGACACTTAGTAAGGAATGCTTGAAAAGGTCGAAGCTAGTTGAGATCAGCGTTTAAGTAATTCATCAAGACGCTTGATGAATTTACCTCCGTTTTCAGTGCGTATACCCCTTTAAGTTTATGCATCTGCCTCTCCGATTTTATTATGTAACTATTTTTACCCCTTTGAATTGGAGACAGAATACTTAGAGAACTGTTTTATTTGTTGATCTAAATTAATCACGAATAGTAGTAAACACGTATGTTAAATGAAGATTAATAAACTAAAACCATATCCGGACTTGCTAACAATCAATCTAATCAATTTCAGCTTTCTTAAATTGATTATTTGGTCTTTTGGACCCCTTTGAATTGAATTATTCAACTGGCTTATATAAGTAAACAAACGAACTGCTTGATTGAGAATTGGCAATCTGTATGAGAGCTGCTCCCAAATTGATTTGATTGTGTGATTAGTCAAAAAATCTTCTATAATGATTGCTTTATTGGAATTGATTCTCAGCAAGTCTGACTTATAATTACATTCAACTACTAGAAGTTATTTGTTGTTAGTTTAAGGGAGTAGTGTACGTTACAAAATAGTCAACGCCTTAATAAGAGTGACTACCGTAACAAAGCGGTTTAACTCCGAAGCAAACAAGACCCTAACCATCGGTATAATAGGCTATGCCATGCTGAAAAGGCATCCAACTCCTTGATCGCTTGCTTATCGTCTCCAGATCTACCAACTCTAGGTACTCCACAAAAGTGTTCATTTTCTTCACTTGTTGTTCGCCACCGCTATGGATCCAGATCGCGAAAGGCATCTTACTAGTATCCACACCCTCAACATAGATACCTAGGCGCGAAGGGGGATCACTTTCATAGCTCTCGCTTGCATATACCTTTGGGTGCCTGCCTGTTTTCACTATATTACATTTCACCATCATAGTGGCATTCTCAGCTAGTCGAATCATCCTCGGGGAGATGCCGAATACACAGTGAGATATACTGAAGACTTGAGCCCACTGACGAGCAGGGCTGACAGTAACCTTTCTTTCTTTGCCCTCGGCAACATCTTGAACTAATCTCGTCCGTTTTGTACTTGAAGCATGGTTGACCGTCCTCTTATTTTTTTTTGTGGTAGTATTCTCGAAGTATTGGATTAGGTGAGTGCTTTAGCCGATGGAATTTGTTCCGGTAATCTTGGACAAACTTTTGAATGAGCGGATCTTCAGAGTGATGCACATCGTTGAATATTACTTGATCCGCCTCCTCTTCAGAGACTTGGCGACCGCACTCGTTAAGTGGTAATGCGACGTTGAGATGCATTCCAGCGCATGGCGCTAGCTTACCTTCTGGAAGAAATGACAAAAGAGCTTCTACGGTGAGTGTCTGGAGTATCAGACAACACCACATTTCGAGGAGGTTGAGAAGGAGGGGATCCACGGATTTATCGGTGGCCGTGGAGAGCAAGACAAACGCCTCCTCCATCTCATATCCCTCATAAATCTCTCCAAGGTCCCAGACAAAGTAATGTACCGATGGATACTTCTTCCTGTAGGCTGGATCACAAGGGTTCTTTAGTCGTTTGTCCAATTCGATACTTTGACCAACGTAATAATAGGCGTGGTCTGGATTTGCTTTCGCCAAATGATATGTAGAAAAATTCCTTTACCGGTGATCTGTGTAGTAACAGAACCAAGCTCGAGCAATCTAATTGATACCATTAGTTGTATACTACCAAAGTCTAGATACTTTGATCACCTTGCACGGCTATAGTCTTTTTCCTGGAAAACCTCCCATACTTCAGGCCTTAAAAGACCCTGAAGCTCCAGGCTGACCTCCATCTACTTATCTACTAGGTATACTTGTTTGGCTGACTTGCGCTGCTCTGCCGGTTTAGCGTGGACCGACTTAAACGTCCATGACTGGACGTCATCGCGACTGCCATATGTAGGTCCATCGCCGCCGTTGACACCGTCCGGCTGAGGAGGCTCATGTTGCTGCTTCTTAGATAAAACAATTTCAGTCTCCAAACTTGTATCGTTCAGTGACCACCATATCCTGTGCGGCATTGGTGCAATAGGGTGTAACTCTAGCCCGGGAGGCCATCCATGTTCAGCTAAGTCATACATATCTACAACCTCTACGGGCGAACGATAGGCAAATTAGGCAAAAAGCGATTGCCGTTACTGATGTTGGTCAGTGGATGCAATCCATCTTGCTCAATAAATAGACAGGGTTATACATAGGTAGTTCTCACCTCAACACTGTACACGCGCTTACACTGTCCACACCAAGACTTAAAGGTTGGTAGATTGTGAAAATATTCCCGCCTACCTAACAATGATAAGTTGATAAGATGTGGAAAAGGCTGACGATTAAGGGCGGCTCGGCGGTTCCATTATTGGATGGTGCCGAATATTGCGCACTTCTACTCGACCTAACCTTGCAAGGTCATTTGCCAAAAGCCCACAGTGCATCGCTTGGTAAAAGAATTGTTTACAGAGGCAATCTTCTCGCATTTGTAAACTGTTCTATATATTTTGTTGGAAATTTCGTGCACCCTCAAATCACCGAGCAAAGGTCCCATAGCGCAGTTGGTTAGCGCGCCGTGCTAATAGATTATTGTCTAGAGACGCGGAGGTCTAGAGTTCGATCCTCTATGGGACCAGGTTGATTTGATTTTGAGGCTTAATTTTTTTTTTCTGAAAGTCGATATGTTCCAGATGCCGCACCGCCACCGTGTATCTGTCGTAGACCTTATGCCCACGCAGTACATTTTTTCCGCACCAAAAACGCGTGTAGTTCAATCATTTCGCTAATACAAGTCTTGATAGCGGGGGAGCAGCTAATGCCATAGCTCCGGCACACAGGAATCCTCGCCACCTACTTAGACCTGTAAAGGCTCCTGCTACCTAGCTCGGCTCGGTTTCAGCGCGAAATCTATTCCCCAGTCGCCCACATCCAGCCTGCCGATGCTAGCGCCATCTCATCTCAACCGATTCTTCTGAAAACCCTGGCCTACTCCTACTTAGTTACCTTCACTAAACTTACTCCCCGATACGAAGCGTCGCAGAATCCTACGCTGCTCACTCGATCTGAAATAAATAAATTAAATAGATACCATGCCTTCTCAAAGTAGGCTGTGAGCCCATAAAACCGTTACAATCCGTTATCTGTGATATAAGCCAGCCCAATCCAGGCTTGGCATCATGTTCCACCCTGTTACGACTTTCTCACCTTATCAATGCTCCGCACCAAGCAGTGGGCGTACGAAATTTGCACCATTCCGCTGATGACTGTCCGTTCAGCTTTAACACTGAGAACGCGGGCCCATTGCTGCTACTGATAGCAATGCAGGCCTCAAGTACGTACTCCGGTGAACCACTGTGACTTAACGTTCCATCGATTTATCCAGCTCTTCAATAATGCAGATTTCGAAGATAATTTAAAGACATGGAGAAAGAAGGGACCTGATCATGGATTCTTCAATCGGCTATATAATCTGAAGGCTGTATGTAAAGAGTGAAAAGGCGGTTAATAGAATCTGTTTTCATTTCGTGCGGCGCTTTTGCTGGACTCCAACAATAGATGAATAGTATTTAGAGGCCGAGTGACCAAGAGAATAGATGCTTCGTTATGTTATCCAAGGAAAGAAGTCGCTGGGCCAAAGTACTTACAGCTGGTTGTAACGTGTGTACATTTCAAGGCCTCGAAAAGTCGAATCCCAGGCAATAGCATTTCTTCAAGGGCTTAACGCTCATCTCCTCGAAAACCTCACTTTCCCCCTTCAAGCCCTACGGTCTAAGTACTAAGACTATCGCGTGACTCATTACGAAAAACTCCACATCTCAACCATGGAACACACCAGATCGAGCATTAAAAAGGGTTCCCAAGAACCTTCAACCAATCGGCAACTACAATGCCACCGAGCCTCACATGACTCTGCAAGTATAGCTCCATGAGTCAAAGAAAAGCGAAGCATAAAACCTGCCCAGAAGCCTGCTTGGTTTTTGACTTTTTATTCGACACCCAGAGCACATCAAGCACTTTGGCATATCCCGAACAGTCTCTGGATCTCGCATCGACGAACGTTCGGTTCACTATCACGAGCGAAAGTTAACACTCTTTTTAATGGACTCGAGCGCTTACTCAATCATGGCGACTCCAGCCAGCGTCCCAAATCAAGCACCTCCCAGTGAGACTCCAACCCTCTCCAGAGTTGTCAGCCACCGCGAATCCATCTACATACCTGTAAACTCGTCATCTGCAGCCGAAGACTGTCCTATCTGCAACGAGCCATATCGAGAGGCCGTCCTGGAAACCTTCGCTTACGAACCCCATAGCTTCAATCTCGATGAAAAGCAGCGCGAAGCTCGAACCACCTCTATCAACGGCGGTGAAAATGAATCAACCACGCCAAACGAGTCCGCGGAAGCATGTCCTGTCATGACGGTGAAATGCTATCATGTGTTCCACCAATCTTGCCTAGATGCGTGGTTGCGGGTAGCGAATACGTGTCCTGTTTGCAGAAGTGTATTACTTGAGGAAAGGGAGAAAGAAGAAATGCAGCAGTAACGTGGCTTAGTTTTTTGCGACATGGAATTGAGCCAGCGGGCGCTTTGCAAGCAATGGAGCGGGAGGTGAGGTAGAGAGAGGAGTAGCGCGTGAGCTGATGGAAGATTAAATGAGAATGAGAGAAATGGAGGATTTTCGTTCGTGGACGGAGCAAGATTAGTAGGCTGTGGATACTTGGTGGTGAACTTTGGATTTTTTTGTGCAATAATTGTTAAAGGCGTTGGTGAAATGTTAGAGGTATGATTTGAGCATTTTCTGGAGTTGGGTGGATAGATACTCTAGAAGGGTATCTTCCAAGTTGCACTCCGTTTTGAGAATAGTGGATTGTATTCCTTATTATCTACCGCAAGGGATGCCCGTTCGTGATGTTTCCGTATGGAACATCGGCATACTCGCCAAAGCAGGCATAGTCATAATCAGCGAGTTCAATCTGTTTCTGTTGCACCTTGAAGAATGTTTCCATCTCACACCAACCGTCATCCCGCTGCCCGCATTCTTCGAGACTTCGTCCCAGGGGAATAGTTCGCTGATTGAGGATGAAATGTACGTAGCTAGTTGGAAGTCCATCAACATAGACAGCTGGATCTGAACGGTTGGAGTTGACGGGCGCCGGTGCCTTGATGATCTCGATGTCGAGTCGTCCGGCGAAAGGTACGAGGTGACTGATTATGAAATCTCTGTCCACAATACGCGTCCTCGGTAACGTCTGATTGAATTGAGTGAGGCCGAAAGCCGTAAGGATCGATATGATATTGGTGTCATGGCTGAAATCGAAATTCAAAGTCTGATCTACGGGAAAAGTAACGGTATTGTTGTCAAGCGTGACATTAATTTGCGCCGCTGGAGAGGTAATGACATGGTGCTGCATTCGGGCTAGCACTTCTTGTACGTACCCTATCATACGTCAGTAGGGTTGAATCTTGTCATTAGCGGGTTAGAAAAACCTATTCCAATGGCTCTTCCGACTGGTGACTGGAAACCGGCCCCGCCGGCGACAGCAATATCTAAGCTGTACTCAAAGCCTTCCCATTCCTCATACGTGAACACACCGCACCAATGCGAATAGCCCAAAGAGACAGTTTCATAGGAACATAAAGCTTGCGCGTTATCTGCATAATCAGTTTCGGCTCAAGTTTGGATTGATAGCCTTACAAGTATCTTCAAGTGTCCAGTCTAGATCACCTCTAATCATGTCTTTAAGGCGATTGTGGGCGTCAGACAGATAGGTTTTGATCCAGCTGGCAGAGGCTATAATGCGTCTTGTGGTTAGAACCTAGTACAAAGTAGCAATTTCGCGGTCCTACCGTCGTATGCAACCTCCCAGCCTGAGTTTTTACACAGCTTGTATCCTGCCATGGTATTATTGAAGTCAGTCTGTTCGATGACCATTTCCAGTGTGGCATTTTGCGCCCATCCCAGACCGAAAAACCCGGCCATGAAATACTCAGCTGATTCGAGCATGCGTCTTTGCGTAGTGGTGCGAGCGATGATTTTGCTTCCATTATTTGGATACAGATGTCCATACTGGTAGTAGTGGAGAGTCCCGGAGTTGAACAGTCTACAGTTGATTAGCACTCGCAAAAGATCAGGAGTTAGGGTGAGCATGATGTGGTCAATAATAAATATTGCTTACTCTTGTTTTCCGTTCGGTACGAGTATTTCGGCACCGAGAGCGAATGTCCACGAGTTGAGAAACGACAAGGCACCGCTGGCATTGAATCTCCCCATCGCGTCCATGATCTTCTTTCCTAGCTTCCTCTCAGTTGCTCTCCCGGTGATTTCAGGGTATCTGCTTCCATGCCGTGAAATCATATTTAGCCACGTGACATTGGACCCTGGTGGCACTGAAAACTCATCCACTCCAAAACCCCGCGGGTTGGGAAAATAGGGACTCAGAATTCCCATACTTTGGAAAATGTTTTCATTTTTGCTGTTGCCTAGAATTGGCATTTGTGTTTCAAGGGGAGAGTTGGGTATGTATGAGACTCCGCTAAAGGGGGCTGCATTTGTCTGGGCAAGCCACGGAGCTGCACCTGTCTGGGTTGGACCTTCGATCATGTTAAGTCTCTAGAAGTTTGGAAAGAGATAATGAGCCTACCAGCGAACCACCCTAGAGTGGTATCGAAGTAGTCTGGGACCTTTGATGAAGTGGTAGGAGATACTTGAAGCTGGTCAGAGAAGAAGCTTCAATGAGGCTGTGAAACTCACCAGTGGCGCATTTCTGTTGCCGTTGATTAAGATCAAAGGAGTTCCCTTCTGATTTTTTGTCAATGTTGTCCTATTATTGGGGTTGACAAACCAGGTATACCTGGGCCAAGAGAGTTCAGCAAATACACAAACAATCGAAGTATCCATAACATCCTTGCGACAATTGTTCACGAAAGCCCCACAGGGTAGCAATTGCACAAGTGTTATTGCGCTTCCTAGCCACACGGACTCAATGGACTGCTAATCGAGGATGAAGATGAAGATAGGAATTACTTGTTGTTGGCACTCCGCATCAAGATCGGCCAGCCTTTCCGCATCGGGAACAAGCCCCCCTAAACATGATTCATGCGCACGTGAAACCACAATTCATTCTCACGCACAGCAGAACGATGGAACCTCATACCATCTATAACTTCCTACTTTTTGCGTGCGAGGCAGAATAAAATACGATTTGGATCTCACTTTTGGGAAGATACACAACAACGACGCTTCAGCATTCTTGCAGCAGTTGCTGGAAATTCAGGAATACCAGATTCGGCGTGAGAACTCGGAGAAATGGGTCCAGAATCTTCGATTTCTCGACGTATCGAGTGTTCCAGATCTGGATGGGGAGGTCAACTCATGGCGTCCTACCAAACGGAGAAGACTCACACCAACGAGGGATTCAGTAGAGGAAGAGCCTTTGCCGATTTTCACCCTTCCCGTGACGGATGAACATGACGACAATGAAGAGGGATCATATATTGCTGTCTCTTGGAGATGGGCCCAGGGGACTCCAACAGCTGATGGCAGTATGGCAACTTCCTTCGATTACTACGCTCAAAGACCTGGAAAACTCCGGCATAAGAGTGAGTTTCCGGACAGTTACATGGAAAGGTGCATTCGATTCGCCCAAAATCGTGGAGTTACAATGAATCAACAAAGAGAGTATTTATCAACTTCCCGGCGACCAAACTCTCTACGAAAACGATGTGAAGCTGGGAGTCCAGATCATGGACGTTGTGAAGCAAGTTCTTGTGCTCTTGGCTTGCTTACCATCACTCTCGAGAATCAATTCGAGATCGATCAGCTTTCGTCTCTCCTGTCTCGGGAAATTTTCACCTACAAAGACGACGAGGAAAAGCCTGTATTCAAAGATGGGGTTAACGACCTTGAGCTAGTGCTCTTGATCCTCCGGATTCTATCAGACGAAAGATGGGCACGCGCTTGGATATTTCAAGAAGATTATTGCGCGTCATCGAAAACGGTTCTTCTCACCCCCAACAGCAAGTATCTGCGCAAAGGAAACAGTCATAACTTTGGAGATGTCTCCAATGAGCTTGAAGTCCAACTAGCACATTTTCGACAGGCAACGACGATGTTTTGCCTAGCTTATGGTGAATTCTATCGCTGGCCAGTCACTTACGTCTTGGGTAAGATCAAGCAATACATCATCTGGAACAAGATGGTTCTTCACAATGACAACGGTCTCCGAGACCCTAACATAGTTAATGGTCCTCGTCATTGGCAAGGGTATATGTATGGTCGAACCGGAGCGCGCACTCTCAACACTAAAGAGGACTATGCCCGGATAACGCAATATCCTAGCACACTTAGTATAATAGAGGATGTTTGCAGTCGATCAATCGAGAAAGAGGCTGACCGCATTGCCATTACTGGAAACTCTGCAAGGTTTTCAAGCCGACTGGATACGGCGACATCTTCCCCACTTCTATCGCTGAGAAGTATGGGCTGAGTACTTGTATTCTTGCTCTGTGCTTGCTAAGTGGAGAGATTTTGCGGAACAATCTCGAGAGTAGTCCTGAGGAAATAATGAAGCTCACTTTGCGGAAAACTTATCAAGGTTCAAATTTAAATTCAACCCGCCCGGATTCGAATATAAGCTCTCCTTCATAGATCATTGTCGCTTCGAAACTACCACAATCACCGCTCAAGGACTTAAGACTCGGGGATGGCTGTATCGCCTTCTGCCTTTCAATGGGAATCTTAAACTGGATCCATATCAGCGACGGCGTCTTGGAGAGTCATTGAAGTGGCCTCGATCTCACGCACATAACGAACGTCAACTGGATCCGTTCGCCCACGAAGTCATCCAGTGCTTGATTAGGACTCTCAATAGCTATTATGGTCCAGATTGCGGGCTTGCAGATTTCCTCGAAAAACATTTGGAAATGGACAAGAATAATACCTAGGATGCCAATAACAACCCCATAAAAACATTCGGCTTGTTGATCTTTTTCTGAATACGGCCCGTCAAACATTTGGTTGACTCGACCAAGACAAAGGCGACAAATCTCAAAACAAACGAACAATACTAAGACTGGACGTACACTTTCCGGGGACGTCCTCCTTTGTTCAAAAGAAAGATAACGAAGTGTAACTCACTAACGAATACCTAATTGTATAGTACCGGAACCCGTACAAGATGCCGAAATATTATAAACTAATCCGAAAACCAAATTTCAAAAGATATTGGGAGTCGCTCAGCAACGCAATAGGACAGAAGAAAGAGGAGAATATCGATCGGCCTAGCATGCTCCAGCTCCAAGATCTGGGTCCTTTGATAGACTCCACTTCACGAGTTATCCCTTTCGATAAGAGTTTCTGGGTCAATCACAACTAGAACCGGATATCTTGGAACAATTCGCTGTTTTAGAGACTTTCGAATCTAGTAGTTCCCAACCATCAATTTCAACTAGGTATCATCCCCGCATCCTTAAACCTTTTGAACGCCTCAAACCAGCTCTCGTTAGGCTCCTTCTCCTCTTTGAACCCCACGCTTCTCGTCTTCTTCAAACTAAACTGTCGGTCAAAATCGAGATAGAAACCATACGTATCCAAGAATTCCGCTTTCCACACCTGACTTCCTTTGATGCCTAGCTCTTCCAGCACATGAGCATGCTTCTTCACGTATGCTCCCGGCGACAAGATAGTAGGATCCTCGCTTGGCTCGACACCTTTCAAGCCGAAATAAGCCGCCAAGATTGGCCACCGCTCCGCCATAGTCTCCGCTTTCTCTCGGTCTGCGATGTTGAAGGCTTCACCTGTGCACTTCTCCGGATGGAGCGATGCCCAGATTGCTAGCTTCGCAATCATACTTGAGGATGCCTCATTAAATAAGGAGTTATATCCATTCTTTGAACCCGGGTACGGGACTAATGACCCCTTCCCCTCAATTTTTGCGTATAGCGAGAGGTATAAAGCCCAGTGCGCCGTTAAATTAAACGTGCTCCCGCTAGGCGCAAAGCCAATAATGGCATCGGGCCTTACTTCAGCCCAAGTCCACTTCCGACCGGCACTGGCGCGATTGAGAACCTCGCGGAAGGCGGGATACCAGGTAGTAGCATGGATCTCTGGAAGAGCAGGTAAAGACTCTTTGAATGGGGCTTTGAACGGCTTTTCGGGGAGCTGGATACCGTAGGCCTTGGGATAGAAGGTTAATCATAAAGACTGGCGGTCTTAAGAAGAGGGAAAATGGATATTGGTTACCTTTGATCCGCTAGGCCATACAACGAAGGATAGGTTTGGGCAAAGGATATTCAAAGCGCCAATTGCGCGTGTGAGCATATCGGTGTTTAGTTTTACTTCAGTCGGTGGATCGTCTTCTTGTTTATATGCTAGCGCTTTCTGTAAATAACTCTTTCCCTTAAAACTCCCTAGTACCTTGACCTACCAAAATAAAACACGTCCGTCACACCCTCAATCCCCTCTACCTTCTCCCTCAACTTCTCCGCAAACTCCGCTTCCGTGCCCCTGGTCAGATCGATCCCAGATACTAGCTGCAATTCTGGACCTGATTCCGAGGGCTTGGGCCAGTAGGATGAGGATAGATCAAGGGGTCTATTCACCAACGCTGTTACTTTTGAGAAGGTGTTTGGAGAGGGGTAGGATTTTAGGAGTTGGTCGACGACGGCCCAGCCTGCCAGGCCTGAGGCACCGAAGATGAGAGCTTGGTTTGTGGATTTGGATGGAGACATGGCTTAGAAGGAAGTTGTTGCAGTTTGTGTATGGGGATAACAATGTAGCGAAGTTCTTTTTTATACATTTGTTGTCGTGTATGAGATAGCTACGTAGTGTAGTGTAGTTCGATTGGGCTCATAATGAGTCATTTACGCTATTCCAAATAGGGTAACATCGAGGTTGTGTAGTCTCTGACCTCCAATGTTGATGCCGTTCTCCCACGCATCCTGCATACACTGCTCCGCGATATCACCCTGCTAAATGCAGCCATAGGCAAGCAATCCTCCTAAGAAGAAGATAGGGACCTTTAGACTAGTAAGTCTGAGGTAAACAGAAGGTTGGAGTCCTGCGGCTGGTTTAAAGAATTAGGCCATTTTAAGTGCTTTTACAATCCATAGAGGTTGATTGAAAGAGTAGCAAGTGCAGAGACACGGCACACACACACCGCTGATCAATGGGAACTGCCCGGTTTTTGGCTGCAATCTGAAGTCAATCGCCTTAACAAGCCGGCTCCGGTGCCGGTTTCGAGCCGGTGGACTAATCACAGAGATGCAAATCACGAACGACATCACTTCTAGAGTTCGGATTTTTCTTTAAGATTTGCACAGTATCTCAGAAGAATATCCTATATAAAACTCTCATGAACTTCATTCGGCACGTCTACCGTAGTTGATTGCTTTCAATCTATTCACCCCAGAAGAGCGAGGAATATCAGTCTTCAGGGATCGACGTTCATATATTCCACCACCGTCACCACTATGGATTTAGAAAAGACAAAAGGCGAAAGCATCACCGCTCCGGTAGATGGTCACAAATTCCACACATCAAGCATTAGATCTGGACTAGAACCCACGAACTTGCAAAACAACCACCAAGAACCTACAGATCTGGAAGTTCACACTACGACAACCAATGACAGTCCTAATACCACCACCCCGGACGACCCCGAAGGCCTCACAAAGGCCCCATCTGCACCACTACACACAGTCTTCACCCGCCCCCAACGTATCTTCATAGTAATAATGATCAGCCTCGCCTCATTCTTCTCCCCGCTCAGCGGCCAGATCTACTTCCCCGCCATCCCGGACATCGCAAAGGATTATCACACCACCACGGGGCGCATCAACTTGACAATAACAACATACATGATCCTCCAAGGCCTAGCACCCACCATCATGGGCACTTTCGGCGACACGACTGGTCGCCGGCCCGCATACATCCTCACATTCGCCATCTACTTCGCCGCCAATATCGGGCTCGCGACGCAGAAATCTTATGCCGCACTGCTGGTCTTGCGCTGCCTCCAGAGCGCAGGCAGCAGCGGGACTATCGCGCTGGGGTACGGTGTGATGGCTGACGTCGCGACGCCCGCGGAGCGCGGGAAGTATCTTGGCCCAGCTGCCGCAGGCATCATGCTCGCGCCCGCCATTGGGCCGACGATTGGAGGCTTGTTGGCGCAGTATCTAGGGTGGAGGTCGATTTTCTGGTTCCTGGCTATCATCAGTGGGGGTTACTTGGTCGTGTATGCGCTCTTCATGCCAGAGACGTCGAGGAAGGTAGTCGGGAATGGGAGTATTCCGCCGTCGGATTGGTGGGTGATGAGTCCGTTTCAGTACTGGAGCGCGCGGCGGGAGAAGAAGAGGGCGATTCGTGAAGGACGGGGTAGCGAAATCGACGAGAAGGAGGACAAGGCACAGGAACTGGCGAAGAAGCGCAAATTCCAGTTTCCGAACCCGCTGACTTCGGTCGTGATACTGCGCGAAAAGGATGCCTGCCTCATCATCTGCTACATTGCGTTGGGCATGTTTGTTCTGATGGCCCAACTTGCAAGTTTGCCCACCCTTTTCGGCGAAGTGTACGGTTTCGGCACCTTCAAAGTCGGCCTCTGCTACATGTAAGCATTATAATCAGCGTCCGCCTGAAGCTTTCGACTGATTTTTATCTCCTCAGACCCGTCGGCGGCGCCGCGATCTTCGCTGCCATACTCAACGGTAAGCTGATGGACTGGAACTACCGCCGCTGGGCAAAAAGACTCAACTTCCCGCTCGAAAAGAAACGTAGGACCGACCTACGCAACTTCCCCATCGAAAAAGTGCGCTTGCAGCCCGTCTTCATTTTCGCACCGCTCGTTGTAGCAACCTATATCCCTTTCGGATGGGTGTTGCAGTATCGCGTCAACCTCGCCGTGCCGCTGATACTGGAGTTCATAATGGCGTACTGCCAAGTGTCTTCCAGTAATGCTTTGAGTTCATTGCTGGTAGATTTGTTCCCAGAGAAGCCGTCGACTGTGTCTGCGGCGAGTAGTTTGGTGCGGTGCTGGGTTGCGGGCGCGGGGACGGCGGCAATTGCCTCCATGCTTGAAGGTATGGGGTGGGGATGGTGTTATACTTTCTTGGGGTTGGTTTACCTTGTTGCGATATCTTTGCTTTGGGTAGAGTACAAATGGGGGATGGGTTGGAGGGAGGAGAGGCGGCAGAGAGAAGAGAAGAAAAAGGCACAAGAAGAAGAACAGAAGTCTTAGTTGGAATGAGTAACGACGAGGAATTGAAGGGGTTCCATGGGTCTATAGACGCAATGTAGCTAACTAATGGGCGGGAATGCCAATCTTAGAGTCACTATTGATATTGGAATAGAGTCAGAACAAAGGGAATGGTTGAAGAATTACCTGTACCACTCAAGCCGTCCAACTCATACCCGACCCAGCCATATCCCAATTGTCACTCATTCCTAGACCCAAATCTCCCCAAAGCTCATCGTTCAACAAAAAGTCCGGTGCTGTGGAGAAATTAGACGGACCGCCATTGGGAACCGAACTCGGAGCAAGCGCAGCATCGAGTCCAGCAGTCGTACTCGAGGGTATAACGGTTTCTACTCCACCGTTAGCCGATACATGCTGGCCAGAAAGCACAAAAGTACTGTAAAGAGCGTACCAATATCCATGCCAGGCGCAGAATGCATGTACTCGAGATCAAAGAATTCCTCCTTCCAGCATCGAATAACATCATGTAATGGACCACCCGAAAATCGGTTCCTCACACGGAGAGTAATATTGATTGATCCATCAGGATCGCGAAACACTTTTTTGCTCTTCCAGACCTGCTCCGCAAACGCAGCTCCTCTCTCTCCATAGTCTGCTTTCTGGACGGAACAAGACCGTGCGAAACGGACGCCAGCGTCAAAGAGATTGTACCCCCGAATTTGGTCCAGATATCCTGCGAATGGACCTTTGAGGATGCGAGCCATGCTGGCCAAGCTTATTATTGTGACTGTTAGAAGGGACCGGGTGCATATACGGTGTAGGCTGTAGTCTCTGTCAAGGTCGCGAATTTGTTCCAGGACACTTGATGTGGCGTTGAAAATCAGCATGGAGGATTGCATGTCTAGAGTTGCTGCGGACTTGTAAAAGTGCATTGCGGCAAGATCTTGACGTGCAGAGGCTATGTAGAGGTGGTCCCAACCTGAGCAAAAGTTAGCATATGGAATTGCATCTTGTACTTGGTCTCTACCCGATGACGCAAGATTCTCCAAGCTGTCCAACTCTGTGTTGAATCCTTTCAAAAGAGCGTCCATTGTACGTTCCTGCTGCGGAGTCATTGAGAGAATCCCGAGATCTAGTAAGGTTTTATGAGCGCGAGCGATGATGTTGCTGATTTGAATTTGTATTCTTAAAGTAACCGGTAGCTTCTCCAGTAATGCTTTGAGGTGTATTTGCTCGTTATAGGTCTCGAATGATACTAAGTTTGCTTGCCCACTACCAGAGCATGTCCTGATGAATACGCTTAGCAAGGGTAGATGTGGGGTTAAGTTCAGGATGGTATACCTCTGGTATATGATGACAACATATGCCCACATCTCTGCTCTCCGTAGGGGCTCCTGTTCAGGTAATTTGAGGTATGACTTTGAAAAGTCCTGACTAAAAGTAGGTGCATGCAGACCACATTGCATCGCCATATGAAGCAGAGTACCGGCAAGAAGAAAAGATGGGTCACGGTAAAAGGGGCCGGAAGGAAATGGCCAATTGAGAAGAAGTATCAGTCCCTTCATGCGCTCGATCGGTTTGGCTCGGACGATTAACGACTGCAAAGCAAGTTGAGTCACTGGTAGAGCTAAGGCTTGAGTCAGGGTAGGTTGTCGGGTGTATCTTCGCGATCCGATGGAGACGACAACCCAGAACAGAAATGGAGCATGTTGGTAGAACGTGTTTGGGGTTACGCTAGGGTCGAGAATTGGGAGCATGGAATGATAGTCTTTGAAGTATCTGTGTGGCATCAACTGCTAGTCCATCGAGAAGCGAGGAAGACTTACAGTTCAACGCAATCATCAATAATGCCAGGGGCGAGCTCCACTCCGCCGATACTCCTCGACAAGGTCGGATCATTATCAGCGGAGGGTTCATGACGGCGTATTATCCCGGCCGTAGGAATCCGTGAGACATCGATATTATCTTCCTGACGTGGAGGCAGAGCATCTCCACTAGGTAGAGCATTGCCAGGTGCTGCTGGAGAAGCAGACAATAGCTGGCGTTTTAAAGCAGTAGTCTCTTCCTCAAGTTCCTGTAACCGTCTATACAACACGGACAATTAGCTCTATGACAGAGACAGGAGCGGTTCAATAATGACAGGCATACTTCCGCTTATGCGTCCTCTTGAACGGCGCCGAAAAGACGCATGGAATCTTCAACCGGCAGCAGCGCAAGCAAGCTGGCGGATCCGAGGTGCTTGGATCGCCTTCGCATCGCATCTATTCCAGCAAGTTTAGTTTACATGGAGTTGGTGGCGTCGAAAGACCGGAAGCTGTCCGTCAGACCTTTTGTTGTCTACATTCTGCGCATGCTGTGTTCTTTCGGACTGATGCGGGTGGGGTCTGCTGGGGCTGAGGATCCTCCATTCTAGCAGCATGATTCCGAGTTGGACGATGGAAGCCCGATCTGAAGTCGTTTTGACCGGAGGAGGGAAAAGAGGTGTCGCAAAGCACGGACCAACCATCAGTTGAGGAAGGCTGGGTGTCGCGACAAGTCCACGAACCCCCCTGATGAAATCTTCTCCTAACTCTTGGATATGCAGCCACCAAATCGGCGGACTGGAATTGCAGGAGTGACATGTGGGGACATTCGCAGGCATCTAGCCACTCGGCAACTGTGTCGACCAGCAGCGGATGCTGACCGGTCCCGGTCAGTAGACACCGGTTCCGGAGCAGAGCAGAGACATCAAAAAGATGGTTGAACAGTTTTATTTCAGCATTCGCTATCGTTTTAATCATTTATCGCAGTTATCATAAAGCTTCAAACGATCTTCTTCTCAATTTCTCCTGGCAGGTCTTCAGCTCAGTCCTACCACAAATATGGCAGCCAACAAAATTGTACCGTCACGTACCGCACTATTCCTCCTCGACCTCCAGGTCACATACGCAAAAATGGACCCAAAATTCGATGCACTCATGACGCACACGGCCTCCGTCGTCAAGGCAGCCAGAAGTAAAGGCATCACCATCGCCCACTGCCGCCTCGCCTTCACCAACTCCGAGGTTGGAACTGTGCCAGACACGAACCCGACTTTCTCTCAACTAAAGCACGACCCCTCTCGTGCAGCCAAGTTCAATGTAGACTCGTCAGAGGCCGCATTCCACCCTGCTGTGACGCCCGAGGACGGCGACATCGTCGTCAGGAAACATAGAGTGGGCCCGTTCTTCAATGCGCCGCAAGATGTCCATGCCATCTTCAAGGAACGCGGAATCGATACATTGCTTATTGGAGGTGTTTCCACTGGCGGTGCTGTGGCGGCGACGGTGGTGCAGGCGTCGGATCTGGATTATCGGCTCTTCGTGGTCGAGGATTCTTGTGCGGATCCAAATGAGGAGACGCACGAATTTTTGATGAAGTTCTTTGCGAAGAGAGGTACCGTAATTAGAAGTGAGGAGCTCATGACTTTAGTCGAATAGCGGGTGCGGGTAAGTTACTCTCATATTGCCGTGCACGTATAATCGTATTTTTTGTGGCCTTAGCCTACCTACCTACAGTAATGAAGCGGAAAATAATAATAGCTGACTCTGTCTGCTCCTATCAACTCCGGTGCTGGGACTTTATAGAGCCTATTTGGGCTTGGTAAAAGTCATCAAAGCTAGTTGCCATTATCAAGCCCATATCGAAAATGATTAGGTACATAAAGCCTGTGTAGGTTCTGTATACAAGAGGGTTAATGATACACCTGCATGTACACCTACATGTAACGTACGTTGGAGATGCTTGTGGGGGCCAAGTGCAGAAAGCGGTTAGATCAGCCACATCATTGGCTTGCGCTCATGTCCTCGATAACGACGGTTCTCACCCTTCTAACCTCTTCATACATCCCTACAATTCGGACTGCTGCAAGTTATGCATGATTCACCTCTCACATCGATGCCTTACGTGGCGATGTACTGGGATTCTCGAACTCTCTCCCGAATTGGACCCCTTCTTGGTACCAAGGCCACGGGTTCGGTGCTGAAGCTGCCAACAATCAATCAATTCCAATTCCTTGTCATTCTCCTGATTGGTTGGGGGCAGGTTTCTTACAATACATCGACGATTTGTTTGAAAGAGAGCGTGGTTCGTCAATCCATTTGACTATGGGACACACTGGAAGCTGCAGAGGCTAATTTCAGCCTTGTTGACGAGTTCATTGCCGTTTGAAAACATTTTTGCCTTGTGCATAGCAATAAGGAGATCTCCCAGGGGTCTGACACCCTCTTCCCGGTATTACAAATGCGACATGTTTCCAGGTCTCGTCGATCTCTTCGTTGCTTGGGCCACTAATTTCAATAAGAGGTCTAGCGAGCAAGACAACTATTGTGTTTACTCATTAGTTTCCGACTATTTTCAAGATTCATATTTCGCCTTGGCAAGATCTGATCTGAGAGGCTGCTTTAGCACGATCACCTCATGGCGGACCCGCTTAGCATTATGGCAGGTATTGTAGGCATTGCGACTACAGCCATCCAGTCCTCAAAGGCGTTATTCAATCTTGTGGATGGTATACGACGAGGTCCTGAGGAGATCAGATCTGTCTCCAGGGATGTGCATGCTTTCTATTCTATTGTCTCTTCCTTGAACGCCGCACTAAAAGAGGAGGCGATCAGAGGTGTCATCTGTGGAGATGAGGTGATGGTCGGGATGATCAGAAACTTGAGGATTCCACTAGAAAATTGTCAAGCAGTGCTGGAGAGGCTTATGGCTAAAATACGGAAACGCCTGAAGCCTGATTCCAACGGAAAAGATTTTCGAATGAGTTCCATAAATATGAAGTGGGGGCTATTCACTAAGGGCGAGGTCAAACACTTACAGCTACGACTTGAGGCTGCGAAGTCTACTCTTGTTACCGCGTTGAATTCTATCACCACGTATGACATACCCGCCTACTCTCTGTCCTATGGGCAATACTGACGGCGACAAGATTGTGTACCGTACGCTTGTTAGCTATGGGTAAAGCTGAGGCTGCCCAATCTGTAAGATGTTTCAGTGGGCCTGCGGAGGCCAGCTTTGCCATTCGTCGCTTCGTTGAGGAATCTATTTGTGCGGAGTCTGAACGACAAGACTCAACTCGGACATCGCAGGAGCTTTCAGTGCCAGAACGGATGGCTGGCGACAGACAGCCTCATTTCAGGCAGAGAGATCAAATGTCGAACGCCGTAACATCTTTGGTGCACGAGACAAAACACGCGTTCATGCCAGAAGATCGGTCACTCCACCAACACCTTGCTCAGATTTACCGAGACTTGGCTCAACATCGTTTGCAAATACAGCAGCTCAGACTGGCAGCCGAGCTTTCAAATGAGCAAAAACTCGATCGAATGTCCATATTATCACGACATGACAGTCATGTTTCCGGGGAATTTACAGATCAGCTTTCGGAAAGTAATACGTCCGAGGATCGTAACTCTTTGACTGTCGATATATTCTTGGATTGTGTCTCTAGATTCTCCACCGACTGCTCTGCTTCATCTATGGAGACGCTTCGTGCGAGCTTTTCTGGCGCACCAAATTACCATTTTGAATCCACCCCTTCATTTTATCCGGAGCAATACTCGACTGAAGGACTATTCGCGGACCCAGTATTTACATGTGCTATGATGCAATCGAACGAAGATTACCATTCGCAAAAATACTTTCTCCTCTATGCAGAAACTCCCCGACGGTGGCGACGAATTATTTTATCCGCTACTTTCACAGATATTCAGGAGAAATCACCTCTCTCTCAAATTTTGGCTCCTGACAACATAGACAATAGTTGCAAAGTACTGCCAGATGCACTCCAGAGTCTAGTGAGAACAGTGCTTCCTGATCTGAGGCTTTCGGACTCGGTCACCAACCTCTCTATGTGCTTGAAAGAAGATGAGTACGGTCAAATCATTACGGACTCATCCAGGATAGTGGCAGTAGAAGATGGATTGGAAAAAAGAATGACCAATGAGGATCAGATCTTACAAGACATTGAGGATCTGGGCTGTGCACAGTTCTTGGAGCGAGAGGTTATCATTAAATCGCGAATCACTTCTTCTCGCTTTAGGACTTGGGTCAAGGGGCGACCGTGTATCGAGCAGAAAGTACCATTTGCAAGTGCCGGAATGGAAGTCGAAAATGGATACAAAGACTTTTGCAACGATCTAAAACTACTCTGCTCCTTGCGTGGCTGCGATGGCATTGCTCGATTTATCGGCGTCGTCTTCGACGATGCAAGTCTACACCTCAAAAGTTATTTGTACGAGGCCCCAATGATTACTTCTATGGCATCCCTTTTTGCTGCTGTCAATAAGGAAAACGAACTTATTCCATGGCCGATCAGGGAGAGCTGGGGGAAGCAAATCATTAAGACGATCTCGGAGGTCCACAGAAGAGGATTGGTTGTGGGCGTCCTTCGGCTATATTCAATTGGAATCAACACAACAGATGGAACGACAGTGTTGCATTACCTCAATACATCTCACAAACATATGCAAGATGAATACGGCCGCATGCCTCCTGAATTACGAAACATCTCCAAACATGATAACGAAACTCCACGCAATAGAATGAACTTTCGAACGGACATCTTCCAGCTGGGGTATATCCTGTGGCTACTCGCCGAGCACAAGCATTGCCCCCATGGCTACTTGTGTGCAAAATCAGCATGCACAAATGTTCCCCGTTATAGGTGCAATGCCGAACATGCAAACCCCGTAGAACTACCAAGCTGCGGCAAAGACATACCTTCATATTTCAACGATATCATAGAACAGTGCCGCTCTCGAGATCCCAGGGCCAGACCGTCCGCGCGAAAATTAGCTGAGGCCTTTCCTTACCAGGGAGAGCGTCCACCAGGCCTAACCGAGTTTCTAGAAGCCCACGCCAGTCGGGATTGGTATATGTCGGTATGTTGCGATGAATGTGGTACAAGAACAACTGAAGTTCATTACCATTGCAACGCGTGCTACAGTGGCAATTTCGATATCTGCCAGTCCTGCCTTGAGCAAGGTATTCACTGCTTGGTTCCGCAACATCAGTTAGTGAGAAGAACCATGCGTAATGGTAGGATCGTCAATGGATCTTGAACAGCGCTGTCATACCCCACTGTCGGAGTTCACTAGTGCTCTGCGAGATGTTGGTCGCGTTGAATGATCTAGTACTCTTTCCTTCTATGAAGGGGAGCCATGTTGGCGTTTCTCTTAGCTCGTCCATTTGTCGCTATCAAAGAAAGTTCTACTGGGTATTCCATTTGGACTGACTACCAGATCATCTGGAACCGAAAAGAGCTCCTTCAAGATGCGTTGGATGATGGCTTTCGGGAGGCACCAGAAGCCCTCCAATGAGGGCTTTCTCGGTGCTCTAATTTTGAGGCTTCGACCGTTGTCTTTGGCGGTGAAGTTGACCACCACTTTCCCTTCCGGAGTAGTAGAGTAGTAATGGATCTTTCCCCCGTCTCCCTTGCGGTTTAGGATGACTTTCTCCAACAGTCTGCCGTACTTTGCAAGTTCTCCGTTATTTCCGAATGCTGTAAAGACATTCCCCAAGATTGCTGTGTTCAGTTTAATTCGATGGTAGAAGGTTGCGTCCAAAGGCAAAGCTGGTTTTGGAGCACTGCGCTTGCGAGGAACGAACGTGAAGGTGCAGTTCGGATGGACCCATCTGTATTTGAGGAGTGGGAGAATATCCATCGCGGAACGACGATGAATCTTCCATATCTTCGACACCATGATTGTAACATGCCTGAGATACTTCGCCCCGGACCCTATACTCCACATCCAACCAGCTGCATTATCCATCTGTGGTATGCCATAGTGAAGATCCTCAATCCAGCTCCGAGTAAATCGGAAGTTGTTCTGGCCCAGAAGCACTGATCGGCCTTCATCCTAGATCTGTCGGCAGGTGAACAGTAGGCTGATTCCGGCTGAGATGTCCTTAAGTACGTCATTCTTCGCATAGTGGTCAAAGGCCTCGACTTTCAAACAAATCTCCTGCTCAGGGCAGAAAAGAAACTTGTAGATCATGTTACGAAGCTCTGCTGGGAGGTCGAGGAACAAAAATCGGGTAGCTGCCTGGGGACGAGGTACCGTGGGCGGTACAATAGTTGAGGACATTGCTTAAATATTGGTAGTGATCGCGCTTGTTGGTAGTGGTGCGAGTTGGTTGAGATTGTGGATTTGAGTTGCTGGGAGGAAGGACGGTGTATTTGGAAGGTAAGTCGTCGAGGCTTTCAGCATGGTTTGGTATGTGGTTGAAAAAGTGAAAGAAAGCGAAGCTCTGGCCGAGAGCGACGGCATTGCTAGCTGATTTTATACAACGTGAACTTCAAATGAAGTTTACCTAGGTTAGGCAGATATGTTTATATCATTCACTGGCTTACACCGGGGAGCGAAACGGGGTTTGGGGAAAGTTTAAACAACTGCATTCTAAAAAGCGGCCTGAGTTGGGTGAGTAGTCCTATAACGTGAGAGTTTAACCGTGGAGTAGATGCCGCACTCTCAACACTTAGACCTCCGCATTCTTCCAAAACCGTCTAGTGGAGAGGAAGGTGGGCGGGTATATTCGATCGAGCTAATAGGAAGAGGTAGTAAGAGAGCGGATAGGTGAAGAACTGGCCTTGTGCGAAAGGCTAGCTATGTATCCAGCAGCTGTTTGGCGTTTGACGTTTGCTTGCTATGAATTGAATGCATATAATCTTCTGAATCAGGGGTAGAAGATCTTAAGAGGGGATGAAGGTGAATCACCGTTTCCCTGTGAACTTATATGTGCACTTTAGAATCTTTGTTTCCATCAACTTCCTTGATTCTGACTATCTACTTTGAGTGGTCATGCTGATATATCAATCATGTCATCCAGCAGTTCCCTTCGTCACCAGTTGCGGAGCCTCCAACCTCCCAGCAAACTATCAAACAAATCCTCACTATCGCCATAGTCTGTTTCAATCACTCCACCATTGTCGTTGAGGTGGGTCCTAGGGTCTTTCCCGTGAGGAGCTATAACTGCACGTTGGCTCCGGTCCAGTCAGATCCCAGGTAGGGGGTCCAGATAAGAAGGATACCACTTTCGCCTCACCGTATCCGTCAATCCAAACATCGTTTGCGTTCGATGCGAGAGGAGAGCTTGTATGCAGAGCTTTGTAGATCTTCGACAAATCTAGGGGCTCCTTATACGGTCCCGAAAGCTCTGGTTTTCCAATGAAAAGCTTGATATGATGTGATTTATTTGTTTCCATCCAGATCTTGATGAGGGGGGAGATGTTGATTCGAAGGCTTTCGTAGCCCCAATGCTCCGGAACTTCGAAATCCAGGTGCATATTGATCCGCAGAGCTTCATGGTGTGTTTTGGGATTCTTTTCGTACCACGATCGTAGGAAGACGAAATCTTGGAATGTAGTCACAACGTTCTCAGTTACAACAGAGAAAGAGAACTCATTCCATTGATAGAAGAGTCTGGTAGCGGTCTCTCGTATGAATCGATTGGTTCGCATCATATTGAGGCCACGTCGATACTCATATTCTTTATGTGTTTGCACACCTCCGCGGGATTCCCTCACCTCACAAACTCGTAAGGACCGATACTCATGGATATTGCAGAGAGTCCGCTCATCCATGAGCGTGTTTTTGATGGAACTGTTTACAGTCAACGAATATTGACTCAGGTTTACTCTCTCTCGCAGCTGAATAGAAGCATCACCAGCCATGGCAAAGTGCTGGATCCAATGGTAGTAGCCGTCTGGTCCCCTATAGGTGATTGTTCCTTGGCTTCCATCATCCCATACAATGAGATTGCTCAGAAATCGGTTCGCTAAGGGCTTTCTAATCCAGTCGAAGCCCGTATTTCGGCAAGCCTTTAATAAATTATTGAGATTTTCTGTACGCGAAACCCACATGTATGGTTGGTGGTGGCCTCTACAAGTGACAGGGGGTGTCTCAAACTGGACAAGGCAGCCTGGAGAGCTGGCTTGGAATTTAACCAAAGGCCATATTGCAAAAGCCAAATGATATCCCGATCTTGGAATATTCGATAGGTGGTCCGATTCGCCTTCGTCGACGGCGCATATCGAAGGGTAAACAATCGTAATTTTCTTTAAGAGCTTCCCGTTCTCTTTCCCGATCCGCTTTGAGAATATCTTGAACTCGCGGCCCAACAGAGCGCCCTTGATTGGGAGGCATCCTATACGGCCATACGAGCCGCAAACAAACTTAAACTCGTTCTTGCTGTACAGAACGATTCGGGCTTCATCGTACAGCTGCCGGCATGTCAAGAAAAGGCCAAGATATGGCTTGAAATTTCTCCCAAAGGATGGGTGTTGGCGATCGAGGGGCATCGAATGTAAATCGATGGTATCCGGCCACCCTTCGTAAAACCCTTGGGAGCCTTGGTCAAATCCTCGGGAGACGTCGTAAGGTCCTCGAAAATAAAGTGGGAACTTAAGACGGAAGATCATGTCATATGTTATCAGCCGCACCTCAGCGGGAAGGTCTAAGATTCGAAAGGGGCGATTTTGGTGCACATTATGCGCAGGTAGTGGAATTAGTGTTGTCGAGTTAGGGATTTCTCTATCCATGTTGGTGGTTGAAGTAACCGATTGTGCAAGTTGAGGAGGAGAAGGAGATAATTGTCTGTGGTTCTTAAGGAGGCGTAGAATTAGTGATTGCATCTCTTGCAGCTACCAGGTTCGTGAAGAGTATTATTCACTTCTAGTATCTGAGTTGATACGTGAAGTGGCATTCATGCCTCGGGGAAGCGCATATCCATCGAGGAGAAATGAAAGCGCTGTGAAGCTCTCATGCGCATTGCTCAATCACAATGAGAGGTGTAAGTGTAATCACGCTTAAGCATGGTTCAGCTTTACCAATCTCTTCTGTCCATTGTTCAAAGGCTAAAGCTATCTTTGTCGACCCACCCGTCTTTTTTGGTGATTGTGTTTTCGGCCGATCTCAAATTCGTCTACTATATCTGCTAACTTGAGGAAATTCGGAATCATTTCTCTATCGAGCCTGCTCAATCCTCCTTGCTGCTTTTCAATTGTCGTCAGCGAATTTGATACGTCTGTGCAGAGTTCTTCTATGCTCGGCCTTTCTAATGGATCCAACTTCAGGCACTGGTACACTAAGTGGTCGAGTCTTTGTGAGTACAAGCCGTAATAACCTTCGCATATTTTCGGAGGAATCTTTCCAGGCTCCCTATGTCCTCGGCATTGCTTTCGCATTAGACTCCAGATAGTGATGCCGATGCCCCAAATGTCGGGTGTATAGGCGAGTTCTTCCTTGTAGGATAAACTTTAGCACAAGCAATATAGGGCTAGATGGAATTTTTGCAAATAGGAGAACTAGAAAGGTGACGAATGAGAAGGTAAAAACGGCAAATGCAACTTACGGGTCCAGAAAATCCTCGTGTGCCTCTAGCGTGACGTAGTTTTGTTTGTGGAGTAGCCAATAGGCCAAAATCACCCAGGGCTGGCGTATAGTACCCAGGGTAAACTTCAGGATCTGCTTCCTTCAAGAAAATATTCTGTGGCTTGATGTCTAAGTGCATTTGAGGTATCCAGCCAGGACGTTGCAGGCCGCTTCCGCGTTTGACACCATATCTCAATACGTAACATGCCTTGCACAAAGCATCGAAGACGAGCCATATGAAGATTTCCGGTATCCTATTGCGACGTTAAAACCCAATCATATACGGCATAAAGTGATACAAAAGGTTGCTAGGATTGAAGAAAGACTTACACGTTCAATTTCGTCGTATAGTGTTGTAGAAGATCGTCTAGTGAGCCGTAGGGTGCGTATTCAATGTATAAATAGTTTGAATACTCATGCCTCTCCCGCCTAGAGCAATGGAGCAGTCTGATAATGTTCTCACAAATCGCTGCACGTAAACCTTCGTTGATAAAGACTTCAGGGTGCACCACGCGCCCATCAGGGAGGAGAAACATGTGCGGGGGTCGCGCGTCCTTGAGGAGTTTAACGATTACCCTCTGCGCCAATCGAGAAAGCTAATTAGATTCATATTATGACGTTTGACGGGTAGACACTTACGTCTGTAATATTCCCATTCAAATCTAGCCGTAGGAAGAGACTAGTTTTACTTCCCCCACTGCAATACTCCTTCTCAAATTTCCAGTACCCCGGCACTTCCAAGCTGTAGTCCTGTTGGATATACAGTTCTTCGGGGTTCTGAGGACTAGGGAATTGCGGATTTTCATGTTCGTCAGGGAAGTATTCTCTTTGATCCTGCTCCCCTACCCCTAGTGCTCGGAATGGGGGATCACCAGGGAGATACTGAGCAGCTAAGGGGATCCTCTGGTAGGACTGTGGAAGATAACCGCCATTATTGCCAGGACCGGGAACTGGATGGTATTGTTGCCCTCCCATATTGAACTGATCAGCAGGATAGTGCCCTAGGTACTGTTGTAGTGCTGGCGTATTCCTATTGAAAAGTGCTTCGTGAATGTTAACAAACTGGTTACCACCTTGGGGATCTTGAAATCGACCGTCGATATGTGGGCCATGATCTGGCAGAGTTGCATGCTCGAAGCCTCGTGCTGCTGGGAATTGCGGGGGACCTTGTATTCGCTCACGCTGGATAGGTACACCGTAGTGGGAGGGACCTGCTACCCCTACTCGTCGCTCTATTTCTTCATAGACATCCCATGGATCTACTAATCCTATGTCTTCTCTAAACTCTCCTCCATTCGGCCCACCATTAATGTAGTGTCCTGCCCCATTGGGATCACCATTGTCGCCGTATCCTGCTACAAATTCCTCTTCCTCTCTTCCTTCCCCTGCTGGAGCCAACAAAGCAGCCTCATCTTGGTGACCAGGTGGAATGTATTCTGGGTGGGATTGCTCAAAGCGATTCTTCTGGTCCTCTGTAAGTGATTTCCATTTTGAACCTATTTGTCCTCGACTGTCGACGCAGCCGAAGAAAGGGTTAGCCAGTACTTTTCTAGCGAATAATAGCTAGAGTAACCATACGTTCTTGAAACTGGCAAATGACTATGTCGTCGTTGATACTCATGCCACCCTGATCTTGTCATCTCGAGGGTTGTTCGAAAAGGAGCAAGAATGCATCTGGAAGTTTTGCATAAGCATGTGGCTCAAGAAAGCCTTTCGGGAATTGTGTGAGAGACACTACCGATCCTTTTGTTTGGTCAAGTCGTCTTTGTGCATGGAGCATAACAGTGGTCATGCTCCTTTGTCTCTCGACGCAAGCGGAATCCAGAACCACGCGAGGCTTCAATTGTGGCTTGGATTGCGAGCCAGAAGCGCCGCTATCAAACAAAAGCTTATTGTGTGAGGCTGATATAGGTTTGATTCGGAATATTAGATTGAAATTCACCATTCCTGATTAAACGTTAGTGCCGGATCAAAGATGCCACAAATGATGCAGTCATTAGCATTAATCCATTCAATCTGGTACTTCCTAAGACGATTATGAATCCGTTCGCTTCCTCTTACGTCCGACCGGCATCTGAGATCCTATTGGGAATTCTTCCCGACTGAACTTTGCCCTCAACTGTTCCACCATGTCGTCTCTCTTTCGCCAAGGTCCTATCCTTCGATCCATACCCTCTAAGCCGGCTCGCGTTCGCTCGACCAATTCTTCGATGGTTGGTCGGTCCTTTGTATCTCGTTTGAGACAATCGCATACCAGACTATTGAGACGCTGCGAATAGAACTCGCTATATAAAGAGCTGCACGGCAGTTCGGGTGTTCCTTTGCGACTTATATCCCCATTGGGCTGCTGGCGCATCAGACTCCAGATGACCATTCCGATTTGCCAAATGTCCACTCCTTTTGGTAGACACGGAAGATAAGGTTTGTATTGCTCCTGATGTTTATACGGTCAGCGTTTGCAGCTTGCTCGGAGTAAAGGAGTCTGGCTTTGGTGTTATGATAGCTGCTAGTAGAAGAAAACTCACAGGAGCCATCCATCCTTTTGTGCCCGCATGGGAATGAAGCACCACCTCCTCACCCCCTAGAATTCCGAAATCGCCTAAGACGGGTGTTTTGTATGCAGGGAATTCCTCTGGGTCGGCTTCAGTGAAGAAAATGTTGGTCGGTTTAATGTCGAGATGCACAAGTTGGCATTTCAAGGTTTCAGGACCCGTTTCCTCACCAAATTGATGGCCTCTTCTGAGCACGTGGCAGGCTTCGGCAAGTCCTTTGAAGACATACCAGATAAAGAGCTCTGGCATTTCTTCCAAGTCTATCGAGTCTGTCTTTCTTGAAACGGCTGTTAATATGCGTTGCAAGAATATAGAAAGAGAAGAACTTGCTTACCCAGAGTTTGCTGAGCAATAGTTATCCAAGAGTTTGCGAAGTGTAGAGTACGGTGCAAATTCGATGTACATATAGTGCGGGTATTTATGGTTGGGGCGAATCGAATGCTGTCGTAGCCCTATGATGTGTTTGCATCGTTGTGTGGTTATATACTTATGGCACTGGATTTCTACTGGCTGATCATCCTCCTCCGTTTCGTTTTCTTCCTCTTCATGTTCTTCCCCTTCTTGTTCTTGCCCTTCTTGTTCTTTGGCTTCTCGTTCTTCGGCTTCCTGTTCTTCATCAAGTTTCTCTGCCACCTGCCGCGCCGGTTTCACACATTTGACCACTATTCGCTAAATGGATTGAAAAAATCATTAGCTACACATCATATTCAATAGTATCTGGGCAGTGAGCAGAATAACTACTTACGTCACGAACGTTGCCCTTCTCGTCTTCCTCTAGATAGAGGCTTGTTTTGCCTTGTGCACCTTCAGCGAACGTTTTCTGGAACATCCAATTTGTTCCTCCCAAATGTTCGTTCACAGCGTTGGGTGAAGCATGATCATCAGGCGGCTTTGCAACAGGCACCTCGGGTAGAACATAGTTCTTTAAGAACTCTAGTGCCTCGTCGTCCCAGCTGAGGACGTGACCTCCAGTCTTATTCGGGCGTTCGTTCTCCTTGAGGTGCTTGTTCTTATCTGGAGGTCCGAACGTGTCTGGCGGTTCGTACTCCTCTGAAGGATCATCCTCATCTAGACGTTCGTGGGTATTCACCTCTCCTTGAGTATTCGGATATCTCTGACCATTCCCGTCTCCTCGAGCATTCGGATCTTCTTGGGCACCCGCACCTCCCTGACCACTCTCTTGAGTATTCTCTCCCTCATTCTCTCCCTCGTTCTCTCCCTCGTTCTCACCCTTATTCTCATCCCCACTCCCCTCTACCTCCTCACTCTCATCATCCTCAGGTTCCCAAGTCGCTTTCTCCTCTACATGAAGTTTTTTCCAAGCTCTATCAATATCCTTCTTCCTGCGCAAAGTATCTATTAGCACTCTGTACACGCCAGGTTCTCCAATTAATATCTTACTTCTTCACACCTTCAGCCTTCCGGTGTCTATAGTAAGCCCAGTACGCGCTTATCGAAGCCATGATGTTGGGAATAAACGAGAGGGACGCTGTGAGATTATGCTGGGCAGAAGAACACTGAAGTTGAAGAAGAATAATGACAAACTCCAAACATACTTTAATTTTGAAAAGCGCGTCTAGCCTCGGTGGGAAACTTGAATTCTTTGTTTGTTTTATCCATTGTCTTTGTGTCTCTTGGTATCATGATTTGTCTTTCATGCCAGCCATTGTGCCATTTGCCGCAAACGGTGGAGAATACACGATAGGGCTTGAAGGAATACAATGAAAAAGGTAACCTACGATGAACTTTTAAATCACCTTTTGACTGAGCCACCATTATGGCTGTATATGGCGTCTAAATTTGTATCCCATAATACCCTAAATTTTAGAATGAGTCAATAAAGAGAAAAAGCAAATTACGCCACCGTGAAGGAACTTGTAATTTCACTGCAAAAAAGTGTCAGAATTGGTTCATAATGATCATTAGCTTACTAATACATGACATGTCAAGCCATGGAAAGAAATTTGCCGCTGTCATAAGTAGCTTCTATTCAAATGGTCTGTCTCATCCCCTCATGATTCCCTTTTATAAGGCGGTTGGATCCTTTTTGATTTTCATCCTGCTCTCCGCCTCTTCGTTCCATTTTGGGCAGCAGGAGTTCCATTAGTCGCAGCTTTGCGAGCCTCATCGCCGCTTGCAGTAGCTTCATTATCATTCATCCAATCTCTGCCTGTCCCGGGACTCTTCCGCCTGAATTGCCCTGCTCCAATGGCGATCACTTCGTCTTCGCTATCGCTGGCTTCAATATCCAGTAAAACGGGCATTCTGAACTCGCCTGGTTCGAATTCTGTAGTTGCCTTTGAAGGCTCAATGGTCAAGACGTCCACCTCCTCGTCCTCCAAATCAAGTCGTCGTTTATGAATTTCCTCAATGGGTTGGATGTCGAATTCGTCTTCGCGTTCAACGTATTCAAAGTTTTCCTCGACTTCAATGAAGTCGGGAGCGAGTGCAGACCATCGTTGAGGTTGGAGTATGGACCAGAGGTAAACACGACCGGAATCTACACCAACAGCAGCAACGAAAGGTCGATGAGGATGCCACTCAACCACTGACAATTCCTCTTTAGGCCCCTCCAGAATCTTGACCAAACTGCCATGTCCACGTTCCCACACATATATGTCATGATTCATCCAGGTTGAGGCGGTAACGTATTCGCCAGTTGAGCTGAAAGAGACGTGATTCCATGACAGTTTATTGACCAAATCTTGGAATTTGTGTTCAACTTCCAGATTCAAGGTGTCAAAGTCAAATTTGAGATCGGTAAGGTCGGGCAGGTGCAGTGTTCGTATAATTCTGTCGCTTGAATTAACAACGATGTCTCTACCCGATGGTGTCGTTCGGATGAATATTATCAGGTTGTTCGTTAATCGAGTCGAGTACTGAACCTGTCGGCTGGCGGTGTCGATGATGTTCAGCCATCCCTTGTTTGTCCCTGCAAGTATATGTTCCCCAGAAGGCGTGAAGACTGTGACTGTGGACGTCTGTTTCGCATCTTGCGCAGCTTGCTTTTCTGTAGCATTGTCTCGCTCGAGCTGGGATCGGCGAGGCGCAGAGGGTAGACTCCGTTTTACGGGTATTTCCGACGAGATGTCGACTAGGACTGGTTGATCTTCGAAGACTGCGGCCACAAAAAGAAGATGGTTCTTTGGGTGTAGCTCCGCAATGAATATCGGGGCCTCAAAGCGCACAGTCCGTAAACGTGACCCATCCTTCATGTCCCAAAGCACGCATTTCCAGTCTTGTGAAGCGGTTAAAAGATACCTGTCGTTGGCAGACCAGCTCAATGACTGAACCTGGCGAGTATGTCCCCGAAGTTTCCGCGCAACGCCATTTGTCTCGATATCAAAAATGACGACTATGCCATCAAGCTGTAAGAAATAGGCGGTCAGAATGCTGGGGTAGTGTCGGCAGGAAACGGCGGGGGGGTTTTCATACCCTTCCAGAAGCGAGCAAGTCACCGCGATGACTGAACCGAATAGACGTAGAATGACCGCTGCCTGTGAATGAGTGAGTCAGAAGATGTCAGGTATTGCGGGCAGTGTTTTACCTACGCAGCCGGCCTGTCAATGCTTCAGGACAGTCTTGGGCCAGAACATTGGGGTCAACCAGAGGAAGATTCATGGCTGTGGTGTGCGGTGGAAGATGGGTCTCAGCCAGCTAGCTGTTGAAGGTGAAAATACGGGCGCGCAACATGCATCTTCACTGGGAGCGGGAAAACGCCTTCAATTGGTGGGTTGCAATCGTTGAGTGAATGTCTGCGTAGAGCAAACGATTGGAGGATGCACATGTGACTCTACGAAGGACGGTGGCTGGCGCTAGGCTTCTTTGGCGCGTGGAATTTCAAAGAGCCGCACGGCCCTGCCTTTGTTCTTGCCTCCTGCCTTGACCACGAAACTCCATCCACTCCACCTCCCACCCACCTCCCCATCATCCAAAGCCTCGCTTTAATCAGTGAGCGCATTCTCTACACCACTGTGCTTGTCGCGACTGTCCGTTCGACTGCACCGACGAGCCTTTTCGCGTCCCCGGACCCCGTGCTGACCGGCGTGCGCTCCCCTCGACCTGTCGCAGCCTTTCACGACCGTTTCTTTCACGACGGCCTTTCAGCGCGCCCGGCGCATCAGCAGTCATCTCGACGAACAATAACAGGAAAAGTTACCGGTGGAAAAGTACTCACGACGGCTGCGAGTTGCGGAAGGGTCTAGGAAGGAGGAGGAGCCCGTGTCGGCGAGGCCAGAAGGCCGGCTTCGAGGTGAAGTCTTTGGGGCTCACCGTCAACGGTTGAACACCGACCTCCACGACCGACTTCATCTACTTCTCGACCAACACCGCAATCATGGCCGCTCCAGGAACCCAGATACCCTCCAAGTGCCCTTTGCGCACCATAAAGGAGATCCAGTTCGGTCTCCTTTCGCCTGAGGAGATCAAGGCAATGAGTGTTGTGCACATAATATACCCGGAGACGATGGTTAGTTATCTTTACTGATAAAGTAAAACCGAGCAAGCGGTACTGATTTCTCTCAGGACGAGCAAAAGCAGAGACCCCGCGAGCAAGGTCTGAATGATCCCAAACTCGGCACTATAGATCGCATGTATACCTGTGCGACTTGCAAAGAAGACATCAATACCTGCCCTGGTCATTTCGGGCATATTGAACTGGCAGTGCCCGTCTTTCATGTCGGTCAGTACAGTTTCTGAAGGCAAATCATGCAACACAAGCTTACTCGTGTCGCAGGTTACATCACCAAGATCAAGAAGCTCTTGGAGTCAGTGTGTCACAATTGCGGGTTGATTTTGGCGGATTACGTGAGTCTACCTTTATAGGGAGACCATGCATATCATATGCCTCGATGATGCTAATGCCACCTTTAGAACCACCCAGACTGGAAAGCAGCTATTCGAATCAAGGATCCCAAGAAGCGCTTCGATGCCGTCTGGCGGGTCTCTAAGACTAAACGGGTCTGCGAAGTTGAGGTTCCTGACGATGAAAAGAAGAGCTCCTCGAAGGTCCCTCACGGTGGTTGTGGCAATAAACAACCTGACACTATCCGGAAGGAAGGTCTCAAGCTTTATGCGACACACAAGGTAAACAAGAAGGATGACGACGATAACAAGGGTGACGACAAGAGAGTGATCTCTCCCCAAGATGCGCTCAACATCTTTCGAAACCTTTCCGATAACACACTCCACTTGCTAGGCTTGAACAAGGACTACGCTCGACCCGAATGGATGGTTATTAGCGTCCTCCCCGTCCCTCCACCTCCTGTTCGCCCCAGTATATCCGTTGATGGCACCGGTCAAGGTATGCGCGGTGAGGATGATCTGACGTACAAATTGGGAGACATCATCCGCGCCAACGGTCGAGTTCAAGAATGCATTCGGGACGGTTCCCCACAGCATATCATGAATGAGTTTGAGACTTTGTTGCAGTATCATATTGCAACGTACATGGACAATGATACCGCTGGTATTCCTCAAGCACTCCAAAAATCCGGTCGACCGCTGAAAACGATTCGTGGCCGTTTAAAAGGCAAGGAGGGTCGTCTACGAGGCAATTTGATGGGAAAGCGTGTGGACTTCTCCGCTCGTACGGTTATCACTGGTGATCCAAACCTCTCACTCGACGAAGTAGGTGTTCCGCGAAGCATTGCTCGGACTTTGACATACCCCGAAGTGGTCACCAAGTTCAATATTAGTCACCTTACTACCCTAGTAAGAAACGGACCGAATCAGCATCCTGGCGCAAACTATGTGATTAAGAACGATGGTTCAAGAATAGACTTGAAGCACAACAAACGTCTCGACGAACTGCGACTTCAATATGGCTGGAAGGTTGAGCGACACATCTCAGACAACGATGTCATCATCTTCAATCGACAGCCATCTTTGCATAAGGAATCCATGATGGGACATCGCGTTAAGGTCATGCCATATTCGACATTTCGCCTCAACTTGTCAGTCACATCTCCGTACAACGCTGATTTCGATGGCGATGAAATGAACTTGCACGTACCCCAGAGCGACGAGACTCGAGCTGAGATTATGAACCTGTGTATGGTTCCTCTCAATATTGTCTCACCGCAACGAAACAGTCCTCTCATGGGTATTGTGCAAGACACGCTTTGCGGTATCTACAAGCTCTGTCGTCGTGACGTCTTCATGACAAAGCAGCAAGTCATGAACATAATGATGTGGGTACCAGAGTGGGATGGAGTTATTCCACAACCAGCCATCATCAAGCCGCGCCCCAGATGGACTGGCAAGCAGATCATCAGCATGGTGTTGCCGTCCGGTCTCAATCTTGCTCGTTTGGAAAGCGGAAACAAATGCCCATTGAACGACGATGGTCTCTTAATCTCCGGAGGTGAGCTGATGTTTGGCTTGCTCAGTAAAAAGATCGTCGGCGCCAGCGGCGGAGGTGTCATCCACATACTTTTCAACGAGTATGGCTGGCAAAGTGCTGTTGCATTCTTCAATGGTGCACAGCGAGTTGTCAACTATTGGCTCTTACACTACGGTTTCAGCATTGGAATTGGTGATACAATTCCCGATCCAGCCACTTCTAAAAAGATCCAGGATGCCATCGTTACGCAAAAAGACGAGGTCGAAGAGACCACCCTTGCCGCTACACGGAATGAACTTGAGCCTTTGCCTGGTATGAATGTTCGTGAGACGTTCGAGAGCAAAGTCTCCAAGTCCTTGAATACAGCGCGTGACACTGCCGGTAATGTCACCGAGAAGAGTCTGAAGGATCTGAACAATGCGATCCAGATGGCGCGTTCTGGTTCGAAGGGTTCTTCGATCAATATTTCCCAGATGACTGCTCTCGTAGGTCAACAGTCCGTCGAAGGCAAGCGTATTCCGTTCGGATTCAAGTATCGATCTTTGCCACATTTCACCAAAGACGACTATTCTCCTGAAGCTAGAGGCTTCGTGGAAAACTCATACTTACGCGGCTTAACTCCAACTGAATTCTTCTTCCACGCTATGGCTGGTCGTGAAGGTCTTATTGACACTGCCGTCAAGACAGCCGAGACTGGTTATATTCAGCGTAGGCTTGTCAAAGCTCTCGAAGACGTCATGGTCAAGTACGATGGAACGGTCCGGAACTCGTTGGGTGATATCGTCGAGTTCGTTTACGGAGAGGACGGCCTCGATGCGGTCTATATCGAAAAGCAAATTGTGGATATTATCGCTTGTTCAGATGCTAAGTTTGAGCAACGATTCCGCGTCGATGTCATGGATAATAATCATCCTATCTCTATTGATGTTCTGGAGCTCGCATCCGAGATTCAAGGCGATGTCGACGTTCAGCGCTACCTGGATGCCGAGTGGGAGCAGTTACGCAAAGACCGCGAGTTCATTCGAGACGGTGTCGATGATGATAAGGAAGAGCTGGCTCTCCCTCTCAACATTGTTCGAATGATCGAAGCCGCAAAGAACAAATTTCGAATCAAGGATGGCGCTCGAAGTGATCTTCACCCCATCGAAGTGATCACTAAAGTGCAGCAGTTACTGGACAAACTCATCATTGTCCGTGGCACCGACCACTTGTCCATCGAGGCGCAGGATAGTGCAACCAAGCTGTTCAAATGCCATTTACGCTCACGGCTAGCTTTCAAGCGTCTTGTTACAGAATATTCCCTTAACAAGCTTGCATTCGAGAACGTTCTAGGCGACCTGGAGAATCGATTTGCCAGAGCCGCTGTCGCTCCTGGTGAGATGGTCGGCGTCCTTGCAGCTCAGTCAATTGGTGAACCAGCCACTCAGATGACTCTGAACACTTTCCACTTTACTGGTATCTCTTCCAAGAACGTCACTCTTGGTGTTCCTCGTCTGAAAGAAATTCTCAACGTTGCGACGAACATCAAAACTCCGTCAATGACGGTGTGTCAGACAGACCCGAAGGCGAGCCAACAGACGGCGAAGGTGTTGCGAAGTCGTATAGAGCACACCACCTTGCGCTCGCTTGCTGAGACATGCGAGCTCTACTATGACCCTGAAATTCAGTCCACTGTCATCGAGCAAGACGCCGACATGGTTGAATCTTACTTCATTATTCCTGAGGACAACGAGAATACCGATCGCCAGTCCAAGTGGCTGTTACGTATCATCCTGGATCGTAAGAAATTGTTGGACAAGAGTATATCAATCTCTGAAGTTGCTGCCAAGATCAAGGAAGATTTTGCACCGAGTCTTGCGGTAATCTTTAGCGACGACAATGCGGATCAGCAGATTCTTCGTGTCCGTTTTGTCCACGATTCAGTCTTCAAAGAAGCCGACGATGAGGATGACGACGATAGGGATGAGCGCTGGATGAGAAAGCTCGAGAAGCATCTACTTGACGAAGTCACTCTACGTGGTGTCCGCGGTGTCGAACGTGCCTTTATTCGAACCGAAGAAAAAATTCATATCCAACCGGACGGTGCAATCATCAAGCGTCGGCTTGACGAGCGATGTCAAGAATGGATTCTCGATACCAGCGGCACAGCGCTTGCCGACGTACTGTCTGTGGAAGGTGTCGATCCTTACCGCACGTACTCAAACTCCTTCGTCGAGATTCTTGGGGTTTTTGGCATTGAAGCTACTCGAGCGGCATTGTTGAGAGAACTGAAAGCTGTGCTTTCATTTGATGGTTCCTATGTCAACTACCGCCACTTAGCTCTTCTCGTCGACATTATGACTGCGCGAGGTATGTTGATGGCAATCACCCGTCATGGTATCAACCGTGCCGATACCGGCGCTTTGATGCGATGCTCGTTCGAAGAGACTGTTGAGATTCTTCTTGACGCAGCCGGTGCTGGTGAGCTTGATGATTGCAAGGGTGTTTCTGAAAACATTATGCTTGGTCAACTGGCACCAATGGGAACAGGAGAGTTCGACCTCGTCATGGACAACGCAATGTTGCTGACCATGATCGAGGACAACGCCCACATGCGTGTTGGTGCAGCAGCGGGTACTTACATCGACAATGGAGCTGCTACGCCTTATGACCTTGGATCTCCTACCTACGAGGGCGGCATGGGCGGCAACGACTTCGGTGCCTCATTCTCTCCCCTTGCGGCTGCAGGCGGCGATGAAACTGGAGGATTCAGTGTTTATGGTGGTCCAGGAGGCTTTGGCGACGGCGGATTCAGTCCTTATGGAGGCCGAAGCCCTGGCTATGCTCCTACTAGCCCTGGCTTTGGCACGAGCCCCACGTCACCAGGCTACTCTCCCACCTCGCCTGGCTATTCGCCTACTTCTCCAGGCATCAGCAGTCCTCGCTTCGGCGCCACATCTCCAGGCTTCTCTGCCACCAGCCCGCAATACACTCCCACGTCGCCAACTTATTCGCCAACGTCGCCCGCCTTTATGTCATCCATGTCGCCTACATCTCCATCCTACTCACCGACGTCCCCAAGCTACTCACCGACTTCGCCATCTTATTCGCCGACGTCTCCAAGCTATAGTCCTACTTCGCCTGCTCAGATGGCCAGAGGCGCAACCTCGCCACACTACAGCCCAACGTCACCTGCCTATAGTCCAACTTCACCGATGTATAGTCCTAGTAGTCCACAGTTCGGCGGCGGTAGCGACAGACGCTCCCCAACGTCTCCAACTTCTCCCAGCTACAGCCCGACTAGTCCAGTCTACAGTCCCACTAGTCCCGCAGCTCAACACTACTCTCCAACCTCGCCGAGATTCTCTCCTACTTCGCCTGGTCCGGCACCGTATTCGGCAACATCTCCGAAATGGTCGCCTACTTCGCCATCCTACTCTCCTACGTAAGTCATTCTACAGCATAGATCCATGTAGATAGCATCAGCTAACAATAGTTGCCTAGATCACCTAAACAGTGATGACTTATTGAGACATTTACGACGCTTGAAGAGGGACGAAGACCTCGTAAGGCGCTGTCTTAAATTTTGTATACATACCTCACATGCTCGCATACTAATTTTTTTTGGTTGGTGAAGCCCTTACATGCCGATCCAATAAATCCAAAACTCCAAAAACAACCGACGACCGACGTACCTTTAACTAGGCCCACGTTAGCCTCGGCTCTTTTCTTCCATTCCCAACCTGTATCATCACCAGTTCTCTTCCAAACAACGCGCAAGGCTTTTAGAAGCGCGAACCACCACCCCCAAAAAATTCCACCCTGCTGGTCTTTCTGCATTATATATCCGGGGTCTCCATGGGTTAGCGTTTGGGCTTTCTTTCTTCTTTTCCTCTTGGGTAGCCAAATCAAGTCATTCGTGCGTTTTTCTTCTTCCTAAAAGAGAGATAATCTTTGTGCTTTTTGAAATGCAAGCTGCTCTCGTTTCTGACTGGCGTTTTATGGAAAGTAATGCAGATGGGTTGGCGCTCTGTGGTCGCTATGCATGCATTTGCATAAGATTTTTTATCTTGTGGCTTGGGCTGAGCTAAATTGAGATATGAGAGGTGGGGTTGGCCGATTTCTGGGACCAGTGAGGCGGTGGAGGAGTAGTTGGTGGTGAGGTGAGGAGATAGAAATACGGGTGATGGCCCTGGTTGGGGGTTCGATGAGAGATGAGAAAATAGCAAATGACAAAAAATGTTCTTGTCAATTATCTTGACGTTGAATACGTGTCGCAATGTGGTCTGTGTGTTATCATCCATCAAGTAGATTCGTGAAGTGATGTGGCAGGATACATGTAGCGCGCCATTAATTAGCAGTATTTCGGTGATTTGAACGTTGGGAAAGTAGTCATGGTTAATTTCATGAACTATGTGAAGAAAGCCTTTTGATCTGTGAGTCTTTGAATCTTTCTAGAGAACACCGCAAGCATCGTATCCCCGTCACAACCAGTGGCACGTTATCATAGTCCTAATCCCACAGAAACCCAGCAAATCCGCCAGAGAACGCAGCTTGCGTGATCCAAAGCACCGTGGCCCAGCCCAGCCCGCCCGTCCAAACTCCCCGCTTCCAAAGCTATGAAATCCAGCCCGAAGGTGAAGGTAAAGTGAGTCGCAAATCGCCTACAAAGTAAATCCTACATACGCCGGTTCCCATGCCGCTAAACATGATGGCATTGAAACAGTCCACCTGCACCACAATACAAGAACGCCAATCCGCAAGACCTGATACTATTTCTTCTTCTTCTCATCCTCGTCTACCTTCAACTCGCTTTCAAGATGCTAAACAGATAGTTTAGCTTCTCGCTTTTTGGCATCACGAAGGGAAGGAAAGACTTACAGTCCATTCCGGAATCTCCTTGATCTTACTCCACATGAACTTCTCCAGTCGATTCGCCGCCTTTGCATACGGCGTCGTTTCAGTATTGTACTGTTTACAATTCTTGAATATAAGCATGGCGTCTCGGACGAAGTCTTCCGGGGTGGGGTAAAGATCCTTCTCGTGCTTCTCTTCCATAGTCGCCAGATCCATGGGCTCCTTGATGACGTCGTAGTAATCCAGGACCTCGTCTTTATTGACTGGTTGCTGGAAGGGCCAGGCGTTGCTGTTATTCTGCATATCGTTGAGCAGGTGCAGGAGTTGGTTGTAGTTTGGTCCGTGGCGCGGTGCGCGGGCCAGCTCGTCCATGTCGGGGGACCAGCCGGATTCTTTGATTGCGGTGATGGATAGAGGGTCGATTTTGCAAATGCCGTTTTTCCATTGCGAAGGCGGAGCGTGGATGTGGTAGGATTTGGAGACCCCTCTTATCTTGGCGTGGACGCATTCTTTTTGCTTCAGGAGCATGCGGCTGGATTCGAGGTAGCGGATTCTGGGGACCATGCTGCATTGCATTATGGTTCCGCCTTCGTAGTCTTTGATGTAGCCCATCCAGCGTGACTTCTCCAAGGTGATTTCCTTGGTGAAGCCTTGCTTCTTGAAGTAGCCGATGGCGTAGTTGTCGGCGTAGGTCAGGAAGTGCATGACGTCCGAAGTAGCTTTGACATAGTCCTTCAGGTGAGACATCATGTGCGCGCCGTACCCTTTCACTTGCTGATCAGAGGAAACGGCACAGAAGACGATTTCGGCGAATTGTCGGCCTTTAAAGGGTCGATAGGTGATTCCTCCCACTACCTCTAGCGGTTTCTTCACGATAGCCAAGGACAGATGTGTCCGATCATATACCAGTCGCGCGATATAGTCCTTCGGCATCTTCGGCAACTGCTTCTGGAAGATGCACTTCAGCCCGGTTAATATGATGGAGCTGTCTTTCCTCCCATCGTTGTTTACAACTCGAAACTCGATCTCGCCATTTCGTTCCTCTACCGCGGCGGGCCTCTCGGGGAAGGGTGCAGGTTTGGGAACTTCTTTGACAGCGCCGCCTTCGGAGGGAGTCTCGGAGGCCTGTTTGGGTTTCTTGGAGGGACTGGGGCTGTTTAGACTTTGTGTCGCTTTGCGCTTCACTATAATGGTATTATCGTCAGCTAGGGGACCGACGGTTCTCATCGCAAGTCTGTTTCGTAGCATGGGCTGTTTCCGCGTAGCAGCCGTCTTGTTCACCATCTTTTTGGGGTGCTATCAGATACGAGAGCATGGGAAAAGGTCGCGGGTGAAAGTACTGAAATGTTGAGACAAAGGTGGAGTGTGCGACACTTACCCTCTTCTTTTATGCCAGGAGCCATGGTGGGTGAATGTGCTGCGGGTATCCGCCTGCCGTGCGCTTTCATTCACCCAACTTCATGAGGAGTCGTCGTCAAACGCCGCCACAGCCGAGGATTTGCCGTAGCGTAGGTTTTGGTTTGAGGACAGATGCTCAACTGACAACCACCACAACCCACCGCTGAAGATAACCCACCAAACGACATTCACCATATCCATGTCGTCGCCACTCGCTGACGTCTGGGAGGCTGCTAGTAGCTCGCCATACTATCCTGGTGTTTCCAAGAGCTCGCAATTCTCAATCGGCTTCGTGCTGCTTGTGACATGTACGCCCACTCTCGAATGCGACATCTTGGAGCTTCACTAATTCGACATGCAGCACTCATTCTCGCTACAATCTTCAGCTTGAGTATGTATCTGTACTGAGGTACTCAAGGACCAATCTAACTTCTCTTCCTTCAGACCGATCCTTCGTCAATCTACCTATTCTCGGAATACCGGCTTCATTAGCATTTGGGTATGCGCGTCCACTCCAAAGTTGTGTTCAATTCCTGACATAATCTAGATTCGGAGCAGTTTATATGATTTGCGCAGTCGGGGTCTACGTCTAAATCTTCCTCTCTACCCTCCTCGAAAAGCGCGGCGTTCGGGTCTACTGTGTAGTCTATACTGGGTCATGTCATACAATTGAAGAATTCAAGATACCATCATAACATCATAACATCATCTTGCTCGCCAGGCGTCTTGCCATCTTCTGAGACCAAGTTTCTACAATTTTACCTACCACTCACTTAAGCAACTTAATTATGGCGGACGAAGACGTAGACGATCTTCCCCTCTTCAGCGCCGTCTCTAGCTCCGCACGTCAACTCTACCTCCTCCTCCGCTGCATCAGCTTCGCAGACAAATCCCATGTCCAAATATCAGAGGAAGGTCTACGATTCAGCGTAGAGGAATCCAGCGTCTTGGAAGGTACATCGTCTCCAACCCTCCCTAATCCATTCAAAACCACTCACAATCACACAGGCTACGCATTCCTCGACAAATCCCTCTTCTCCAGCTACCAATACCATGCCCCCACCCCTCGAGCCCTAACACCCGACTCACAAGACTCCTCCACCGACACCCTAGACACCGAAACCCCCACCTTCCAAATCTCCCTCCCCTCCCTCCTCGAAACCCTCCAAATCTTCGGTCTCACCGACCCGAACAACTCCCGGCCCCCCTGGGCCCGCGACCAACACCCGACCAGCACCGCCTTCAGCGCTCCAGTCCTCGGCATGAACAATCTATGCCGCTTAACATACCATTCCGCAGGCTCACCTCTAACCATTATATTGACGGAAGGGAGCGTGAGGACAACGTGCGCACTGACGACGTACGAGCCGGCATTCACGACAGACATCCCCTTCGCGCGCAACGAACTCCAAGTGAAAATCATCATGCGAGCGAGCTGGCTCGCGGACGCTATAACGGAGCTAGCGTCGACGGGTCCCGAGCGCCTTACTCTGGTAGCCAGGACGCAGAAACGCCAACCTTACTTCGCGCTCTCGGCGTCTGGGCCCCTTGGCTCCGCACGCGTCGAGTTCAATAACTCTAGTTCTAATCGCAATAGCGGCTCTGCTCAACCTCCTCCTCCTCCTCCTACAACCACAGCAGCCGACCCCGACACGTCATCCACCTCCAACAACGCAAACCTCCTCGAAACATTCCAGCTCGCGGACCCGACCTCCCTCATCAGAAACACGTATAAGTTCTCCATGATCCAGAAAGCGGCGAGAGCCATGTCTGTGGCTACGAAGGTGAGTGTCAGGGGTGATGCGCAGGGGGTGTTGAGTTTGCAGTTTATGATCGAGGTTGAGGCGGGGAAGGTTAGTTTTGTCGATTTTAGGTTCGTGCCTTTCGTTAGTGAAGGGGAGGGGGAAGAGGAGGAGGTGGATCGGACGATTTTGGGGGATGGTGGGGAGGGGGAGGGAGAGGGAGAGGGAAGTATGGATGAGGAGGAATGAGTTGAGTGAGCGAGAGTGCTAGTAGATCGCTTTCTCCAAAGGTTGTAAGGTAGCACATAGTGGAAATAGATAGAAAAAGCAAGTTTATTTTCATATTGATCAATTTCATTTTTTCTTAACTTCCTCTTCCTTGGAGGTCTAAAGCAAACGTACATTCTCATTGCAGGTCCTTGCCACCTCCCTAACTCCTGCGACCTTTCGCCAGTCGCTAGTATGCGCCTGACTGAGCGGTGAAGGAGAAAAATCACTCGAAAGTCCTCCCATGATGTGAAAGAAGACCACCATCCCATCCGGAACCTGAACCCGAACCAACCCCTACCACCCCGGCCAAAGCCTTGTCAGCCAGTCATAGCACACAAATAAGAAAAGAGAAAAAAGAAGCAAGGGAGATATTCGCATCCAGAACCCCGACGTTTGATTGTTGGTATAGAAAAGTGATTTTTGCTAACACGTCCTAACGCGTGTGATTTTATCCAATCTAAAGCGCAGAGGTGACGATAGGATAGGCCCGTGTCATTGTTCGAAACGGTTATTTGGAAAGAAAGAAAAGGACGGAAAGCAGGAAGAGAGATGTTGTACAGCTAGAAGATTAGATCTCTAGAGGTATTCCCGAGCCGATGTCAAGAGAAAATGATCTGCAAGCGATAAAAGGCCGAGGAAAGGAGATGAGAGGTGTGAGTTTTGGAATCACCACTCGAATTCGCCGTTGGCTTTGTGGAAGAGGTACCTGAGTGAAGAACAATTAGCCAAATTATGTATAACATATTGAGAGGTTAGAAACTCACTCTTTTTTGTTGGTGGTAAGGATACCGTCCTTGAGTGTGCATTTCCACTTATTCTTCACGCGCTGCACCTTATCATAAGTGCAGAGCATGAAATCGATATTCTCATCGTTCTCGTCGTCTCCATCATCCAATGCATCCTCTGGATCATCGAGGTCCGAGTTGATGGCATCTTCATCAATCTCCTCTTTCTCCTCATCCTCTTCTTTGATGCCGAGCTCGCCATCGAGCTGGGGAATCTGCGGAAGACTTGAGGGACCGGCTTCGGAGGAGTTGGCTTGCTTTTGAGCGCGAATGGCCGCCTTTCTCTTCTTTCCTTTCGGAAGTTGATCGAGTGGGACCATTAAGCCGCTGTCGAGACGTGCTGCCAGGGCGTCGACCTGTGCGCGCATCTGTCGGTCGGCGACGTGTCTACCATTCGGACCATTGTCACCTTCAGCGCTCTTGACAGCGACGACAGCATTCCAGTCGTCCATCGCTTCATCAGCACCATCCGTTTGCGAGGCATACACGTTGGGCTGGCGCTGTGCCATTTGCTGTGGACGCTGACCCTGCTGAGGCTGACCAGGCATTTGCATACCCATACGCTGCTGCTGTGCAGCCATTTGCGGGTTGTTTCCCTGCTGGTTCATGTTTTGAAGATTCAGCTGAGCACCATAGCGTTGCGAGATCAGATTCTGGGCGCGGATTTGAGCGGCATTGCCATCAAGTCCCGAAGTCAGACCATTCATGTAAGGCTGATTCTGAGGCATCGAGTTCACGTAGCCTCCTCCCTCTTGCTTGATAGGAACATTGGGAAAGTTATTGATTGGCTCCTGCTGCTGAGGTGGCACAGTAGACGATGGCGCTGGCGAGGGTTCAGCCTTGGGGACATTGGACGGCACCGTGGGCGGATTTCGAACCGCTTCCGGCTGAGGATCCCACGGAAACTGAGCGACTCTGAGCGCAGACAGTCTGTCTTGCCACATCTAAAGCCATGGTATGTTAGCATAGAAGTAAAACAGGATATACACTCGTGAAGACGATATAGACAATAACCCAATGACGAGAAAAGAAAAGAATGTCACATGAAGGCTAAACCCAAGGCAGGAAGGTCGAGCGAGGCTTGGCGGGGGCCTTGGGGTGGTCGGTGGCTATAAAAAGTGACCCAAATACAGGTGGGCCCCCGACTTTGCGCGTCCGGCAACCCAGCCCCGCTTCTGGCAGCCTCACCACCCTCCAGCGCCCAGCCTGCCCCATGAAGACCCATCGATATCATATCGCTTTGCGACGCTCACAATACAGATCGATAAAGACAAACAATGTGCGGGAGAGAAATAAAGGATAGAGCGTTGGTTGTTGCGACGATGCAGATGACGAGCTGATGGAACAAGTGCAAAGGGAATCTTTTGCCACGCACCTGCTTCATCTCACCCAGCGTCGACTGGTCAACGCCAAACTCCTCGAAGTCATTCTGCGATGCCTGGATCACCTTGTCGATGATCTGTTGATAGACCGTACCCTGTTTGTAGCAGTCAGCCAGGTGCTCGTGTGCAGCCGCCGTGGCCTCTCCAAGGGAATACATGGGAAGATGGGAAATTCCACTAACAACAACCTGGTTGGACATGGCGCCGGTTGGACAAACGGAGAATCTGGAGACGAGGATCTGAGGACGGATAGACCAGAGGTCGCCTTCACAGCGTTATCGTCGCCGTTCGCTCTCCGAATAGGCAGTGTGAAAGGGACGGGGCGACGTCAGCGCTTGAGAGGCCAGCTACGCAACGACCGGCTTCCTCTGGTGGTCCCTTTGCGTGCAGGGCCAGCGTCTGTCTGTTCAGAGGATGCGATATCTTGTATTTGTACGACTATCCGGCGTGTTTTCACTGCCGTGGTCTTGGGGTGGCAGGTAGTTGTACTGGCGAAAGGCGACCAGGAACCGCCGAACCTGAAGACATGGCCTCGCTTAGCTCCCGTCCGTGACGCTAGTGGCCGCCCATAATGACAAACATCGTAAATGCATTCACCCAAGACTGTCTCTGCGCTCTGTTCACTCTCTATGTCTTCTCTTGAAGCCTCACTTGCAGTGTCGGCGTAGATACCAATGCTTTAATCAGCACATGGTCGGTGCCATCGTTTCACCAACCCTTCTATTTGTGCATCGACCCGTAACCCAAGTAGGCTTCGTACCACACAGCTTGAGGCTTTTACATCGACTTGTCAAAGGGATTATATTAGTGGCCCGCACTAGAAAGGCATGTTTCCGCTAAGAAGCCCAAAAAAGCCCTGTACTCCGGTAGACGGTAGCAAGGGAGTAGATGCTTGCATGCCATTTGATTAAGTAAGAATGGTAGGTAAGATACATCCGACATAGTTCTATGGACTTTTGGCATCTGTGAATATATTCCGTAAGATCCCTCGTCGCTTTAGAAACCCAGTACTAAAGAACCGAAATGACCCAGATCACCTTGTCCAGGAAGCTCTATCCATTAGAGCAGTTTCAAAACGCCTGAAGCACAGATGCCTTGAACGCCAAATCAACATCTTTCCTCCTGAATCCAGGCGAACGCCCAAGACAAACGCCACGTTTGATGATTTCTGACCAGATCGTTAGTTATGGTTGCGCTGTACTGGATAGGGGTTCACTCACCATCAATCAGCTTTTGAACATCCACCAAAACAGTCTGCTTCTTCTTCTGCTTGACGACCTCCGGCTCTACTTCCGTGCCCATCATGTCGAATGCCGTATATCCCATGCTACCAAAGTTGGCATCGAAAGGTCCAGCTAGATCGAGTGCCAACGGCTGGGCGAAGATACCAGTCGTGTCAAGCTCATTCGTCTTGCCGAAATTGGACAAGTCGAATCCCATATCAAGTCCGAAGGGTGTTTCGGTCTGTGAGAACAGTGGGTTGTTGAGTTGCGGCATGGTGTTGTTTGGAGTGCGAGGACTTGCGTTGGGAGCGCTGTCGCTGCTGCTGGCCCCGGGACTTCCATTCTGGTCCAAGGATCGTTCAACGTCTGTGAAATCTAGGTTCATGTTGATATTGCCTGAATAGACTAGGCTTCCTAGGCCGGAATCTTTATTGTCCTCGACTTCCATATAGGCTTCGGCGAATGAGGCTTCTGCTTCGATACGCAGACCCTTCTCTTCGAGATAGCCTGCCACATCATGTGGATCGAACCATTCGCCCTCAAAACCGCGTAGGTCTACGTTGAGCTCCTGACTCAGAGTGTGGTCCGTCGAGTTCTCCAGTCTAAGTTTACGTTGAGGCCCGATACTTCTCACATTCCAGGAATTGGGTTCGGGGATGACATGCCCGTTTGCATCCCTCTGGGGATAATGGGTTCCGGCGCCGCCTAGATGGATGAAGGGCGCAGTCCAACAATCTAGGGAATCTCTTGTTCCTTTCGTTAGAACAGTTTTGAATCGTTCTCGCATTTGGTCGATGGTGATGTAAGGAAGCGAGAGTTTGAAAACGTGATTGACAGCAGCTGGGCGTACAGAAGCCATGTTCAACAGTTGGAAGCCGTGTTCGAGCGCGGCTCGGGTAAGGCGGCGAGCAAAGGTAGATTCCTGGAAACTATACGTGTAAGGAGGTTTGAGCGCTAAGGATTTCGAAAGGCTAGGGGTTAGGAGCTGGGAAGTCGAAGGAAGCGTAGGTGTTCGAGTTGGAGGCGGAGATATGGCGGCCGGATTAATCTTCGGAGATGGGATAGTAGCAAAGTAGGCTTGGGGGTTGATGGAGTTTGGAGAAACGTCCCGCAAGAGCAGGTCAACGAGACCAAACGGTAAAGGTTGGTTGTTTCCATTAGAGTCCTGGGCGGATCTAGACTGATCTATTACTTGACCAACTGTCATGGGGAGTCTGTGGTTCCCTGGTTGATCCAATTGCGAGCGGTTTGAAGTAAAAAAAGTGCTGGATTGATACCGTTGATCGGGTGACTGCTCGGGTTCATTGGCATATCGAGCTGAGTATCCCCAGCCGATATCCGTATGCTCGGGCACGGGAGGTGAAGTACGAGTTGGAATTGTACGAGATTCTCGTGAGGCTCTCGCTGCCATTGCTGCATTATGTAGTTCTGCTGCAGGTTCGATATCTTCTTCCCCTAACTCGTCCTCGTCGGCGTTACGATCTACCGCCGCAGCCTTTGCCAGCCTGACAAAAGTCTCCGTTACTGTCTTTAGTTCATGTGCTAGCTCTGGCCTTAGGTTTAAAATTCCTGATTGGACTGCTGAATCATTGAAATGAACGAAAGATCGATTCATTTCCTCAATGGTCGACTGCAGCTCGTTGACTTGCCTCTTCAATGAGGATATTGTCGTCTCTTTGCGTTGCCGATATGCCCGCTGCGCAAGGCGTATTTGGGTACGACGACGCTGCTAGGATGTCAGTATGATCTAGGAAGTGAACGTCCTTTGAGTGTTGTAGGGACACAGTGGTCATCGGTCACTAGTACGGAATCATGTGCGACCTGATTCTCTGATGGGTACGGAACATGGTATTTGTTATAGGGCTGAAGATCTACTCACGTCGGCAGCCGTTTCATCCTGGGTATCCACTCTCGGTCGTCCCCTAGCTTTCTTGTTGCCGGCATCCTCACTGCTAGCGCTCGTTCTTGAACGCTTTCTCGAGGTAGGCTGTCCCTCGCTCTCGGAGGATGTCATTATCGTTGGTGTTTGTTCTCTAACGGCTGATGTAGCTTTGAGCGGATAGTTCGGATATCAATTGCTGATGTGCTGTTGAGTATTGCCTTGGCGGAGACGTAAAGGTTGAGCGTTCCTCTTGCAGAGCTGTCGGAGGGTCAAGAAACTAGACGTGCAAAGCAAAGGTCGGAAAAGAACAGGATGGCCGACACGACATTCAAAAGCAAAATACTTGTGTTACACACACCCTCCAGTCGTTCCTGTCGGTCTATAAGGAAGGGCGCTGGAGCTTGGTAATCTTGTTGCACGGTTGGGCTTACTCATGCCGCGTTCAAGCCAGGGTTGCGAATCCCCAAAAGCAGCATGCAGTCGTTTTCGTGAGCAGTCCCAGGCTCTACCTCAGCAACGACAGCGCCAGTTTAAACCAGACGTCAGCTGCCTCTGCGCTTGGTCCGATTGCAAAGCCGCTCGGCACAATCCATGGTACGGGTGAGGGCCGGAGTGCCTGATTACTGAACAACAAAGCCGTCGGCTGGCTGGGCGAGGATGCCGACTAAGCCGCTTTCGACGACGACTCGTCAAGGTGGCGCTGACACACATAAGCTTTTAGAGATGCTGAACTGACTGGGGTTATAATTTGTGGTTTTCAGAGGATAGGCCTCAGTCTACCAACTTCTTTTCTGCCAGCCTGCAAAGCCGGTTTAGCCTCGGTACAGAGCGTTAAAGCAAGTTGCCATCCTCAAGGTGAGTTAAAAGTAGCCTACAGAATAGAACCTACCTAGACTTATGCAGCTTTGGAAGTCCGTAATTCCCTATACTGTGACACTAGTTATGGCACTTGATAGTTAGGTTTAATACTATGCTTCTTTCTATAGATGTTCTTATTTAGCAGTACTTTTAGTTGCTTTGAGCTCGAGACATGCTATTGTTGGATATCAATTAATCCGCAGCTAATGGAACGATCGTTCCTTTCGGCCAAGTTGCAACAGCAACAGCTCTACGGAGCTAACCTTTCCTTAAAGCAACCACACTTCCAGGCACGGGTGCGGTTATGTTGCTTGTAATGCTAATCCTTTTGTTTATAAAGCCTGCACAGACTTTCTATACCTAATTACTTGCTACATAGGCTTAATGATGGCAACTGGCTTTAATCCCTTTTACCGAGCCCAAGTGGCCTCTGTAGAGTCCTGGCACCGGAGTTGATAGGAGTAGACGGAGTCAGTATTGCGTCTTTCTACTTCATGAAAAGTACTTAGAGGTAGGCTGCTAAGGCCAGAAAAAACCTATTACGCCCACGTTCCTGTCAATAACCGCACCTCTGAGCACTCTTATCTTTGGGAACTCCAAACTCTTCAATTCAATTTGAATATTTATTACTTATCGTAAGAAACGCGAAAACGGTGTAATGAATTTTCCCTCTTTCCGCTCTCGCGCCCTTTGTTGTTTTCTTTCATCATTAAACCTTACCATAATCACATCATCGGGCTTCACGACATCAGACCAGATTGCAGGAACCAGAAGGGCGCCATCTTCGGTTGTAAGGGTATAAAAGTAATGAATGTAGTTCCCACTACTAGCGCATTTGCGTATGGTAAATCCAGACGGATAAGATGCCATATCTGCCATTTTAATGGACTCAACCCCTTGCATCATGCTGAGCATAGTCTAGAAATTGTTACTCATCAAAAGTATTTTGGTGCTGAACTCCAGGTTGAGCTCTTACCTTCCATTTACGAGCAAATTGATACGGGAACTCGAATCTGCTCCCTTCTGAATTCTGGAACGTTACGATATCATGTCGTCTTTTAGGGCCCGTCCGCAATCCTTCAGCGCCTTCTTGTTGACTACCCGCACTGCTTGCTGAGGCCGTGGCCGGGAGATTAGGGGCTTGCGTTTGTTGGAAAGCATTCGCTGGACGCGGTATGGTGAATTCTTCTTGATCCGAATGTAGCGCTTCTTCCGCGAGTCGAACTACCTTGCGCCCCACTGAGCGGACGTCTTCGTACACTTCAAGGGCGAAGACTCCATCATCGGGGTCAAGATCGCGATCAATCTGTCTCTCCATATCTTCGACCTCTTGTTCGCTGAGTCCTCCATTAATATGCTCTCCTGGTGCCGTTGATTGCTCTGGAGATGTATTCCCGCCGTATAGACTGCCATTTTCGACTACTCGAGACGTACGCACGTTGGTAGTCAGGGGAGGTACGTGACGATTGATACCTCGGGAGGCATCGAGTTCATGTCTTACAGCGTCCGTAGACTCTCTCAAGGACGTTTGAGAGTGAAGGGTACTTCTAGATGCTAGTCAGTTTGCGAAAATAGAAGCTATTGGGGAAAACAAGCCGAGTATCCGGTGAACTCCTTTCTCTATTTGCTTGCAGGTTCATAACGCCCAAGACTGCATTGAGTATGACCGTCTGGTGCCGCAAGAGCTCAAGATAAAACGATAATTTGGACTTGCAACTAAAGACATATTGCACTCTCAGCCCAAAATGACGAAGTTTCGCAGACCTGGTCCGGTAACGTCTAAGCAGTGGCTTGAGTGTGTCTTGTACTCGCTGCAGAGGGCGAAGAACTTCTTCACAAACGTTGACAATGTCCATGGCAAGGCTCTGTTCGACAAACGAGACCCCGTTTGGGCGTTCCATTTCCGTCTTAATGCTAGTCAGGAGTCCAGAAAAGGAAGTAACCTGTTGCGCTGCCATGCGCACTTCCATTCCCGCCGAGCCGATTCCATCTGCGACATTGTGCAGGCCTTGGGCGACTTGGAAGCTGGCCGTCGCTATGGCAAGCACGCTTGCAGTAATGCTGAGGGGGTCTGTCATGGTCCAACTGCTCCCATGGACGTTTCCCGAAAAGAGCAATCTCTCTTTACTAAAGCTTACTTTAGGTTAGGTAGGAAGAGGGTTATAGAAGTATATTATAATGTAGACATGGGAAGAAGGCTGGCTCCTAGGCAGCTATCCTCAGTAACGGGTGAAGCTGCGGGGAATGCTCGATCTTTAACTTCGTCTCCGAATCACATCGAGCAAGGCTGCGCTGCGACAGCATGATTATTGATGGCAGGCATCCATTGGGTGGAATGTCCATTCGGGACAGTAGTATTCAGTTCGGCGATGAGAATCAGCCTGACGAGGCAACTGATGCACATTTATCTCGAACGAATCAGAATTTGGCCCAACAACTACCCCTGTTCAAATCAGCTGCAGCGTGCGGTCACTCCACGATGGGTGTCATGATTCGTCGTACTGCACTCCCTTGGCTGTACAAGTACCTATTCATGTCATACTTTCCAGATCACCTCAAGGATCGCAACTGGCTTTAGTGCCTTTCTCAGAGTCCAAATCTACTTTGTAGGCTGATAGGAAAGCCGTTGGTAGCATCGTCCGAATATGACGAATTATGACAGCCCGTGTGCTCTACCTACGATCACATCAACAAGTACTACGGATGAATCTTTAGTATGTAGAAAGACCGAGAAACCCTGCTCTACCTTAGTCTAAATCTAATCTTGATGTTCTAGAAGTGAGTCTCCGCAATCATTTGAGCGTTGGCGGACGGCCAAGCCATTCGCCGTCGTTCTGTTCCATATTCCCTTCCTGATTTCCTTTCCCCTTTTCGCCGGAAGCGAACGGCTCCTGTTTAGACTCTTTTTGGGCACTCTCTTCCTCTGGAGGCTTCACTTTCTGCCGCCATGCCATCACCTCGTCTTCATCAGTGTTCACATGCATCCACACTTCGTCCCCAGGTTTCTGGACGCCTCCGGCTCTTTTCCTTTTGGCCTTTCTTTCCGCCTTAGATAGCATTCGGTGCCTAAACTCATGTGGGATCTTCAGCCTTGTCGCAATATACTTGTCTTCTGGCCGATGATCATTGGGCAAGTCGTCAAGGAGTTCTGTTTTAAGGATACCTTCGTCTGTCATGCACCGTTTTATGATCTCTTTGCCGCCGCCCTCGTCGCCCATCACTTCTCTGAGGAATTCAAGGGATGCACTGATGTTCAAATCCAGACCTCGCTGCGGATTGCCGGTAGATTTCAAGAAGAACGAACATGCGTGTGGGTAGAGAATGGGAAAGTCTGATTGCGACAAGTGGATGCTTCCTCGGACTGTGCATGACCATACTGGGGCACCTTGGCCTCGAGCTTCATTCATGAGACTTGCCACGTTGTCGAAGTTTGCAGGCCAATACATGAAGGCTTCACTGTTGATGCCCAGTAAAGGTGTATGTATTCGGTGTCGCTTGTCTTCTGCTGGCGGTTTGATCGGAGCACTACCAGCAATATTAGCATCGGGTAAACCATGTATAGTTACGAATATTGCTCCATTACCCCCAAATGTCATAGATGATCCCTTGTTCAACTTGTTTGAACCGATCAGCATTCCTTAGAACTTCGATGACCGTTGCAGCTCCAAACGAATGGCCCGCGATGGTCACTCTTTCGCAATGAAAGCGATGCTTCCACGCAGACCAGTCAATGCCATCCAAGCCTCTGGAACTTGCACCAATGTACCCCTTGCGGCGCAGATTCTTCTGCGCTATTTTCTCACCATTTCCTTCGCGTATGTCTCTAAGAACGTGATATGCTTCTTCGATTTCTGCGAGTCTCAATTGGATTTGAGCTTCACGAAGTTCATTATCAACGCCCTTGTCATTGTTTGGAGACGTGTCATATGGATTTTCTGTACTCTGTCAGAACGTCTTCGTTGAATATCTTGATATAGGGTAAACAAGACATGCTCATTGACCGCACCTTTGGGGAAAATGTAATCCTGCTGAGTATTAGCGAGCTTTTCGGCCAATATGATGTTAAGAAAGATCAAACTCACAACCTTATCATACCCCTGCTGCCTTTCCTTCTCACTGTGATCGACTTTACCGTCTTGCTCCAATTGGTCCAAAGAACCTAAGCCTTCCTTAGCATGATTGACAAATGTTCTAGGCCCTGAGCCATCTCGATGTTCTAACGCGCAAACTACGAAACTGAATTATATGTTAGCGCTATGAGAAGCATCAATATTTGTGAACCAAATCGCATACCCATAGCTTGCAAACTGTCAATATGTTAGTGTTTGAATCAGACAAGCGAGAGATAGATAGAAGACTATCAATGAGAATAATAAACGTACTTCACCACATAAGCTTGAATATGCAGTGCGTGTTCCACCAAGTCCGTGACTGAAGAACAATAGCGGAAACATGGGCTCTTTTGATTCTCCTGGCGGTGGATCCCCTTCTTCATTCTTAACCTTTTTCCCGCTCTGCTTATAATTGTCAGGAGGTGGCCAGTGTCGTGCCGGCGGAGCATTCCTAAAAGCAGGAAGTTTTGTGCACATAGTTGTCGCAGCAAACCAAGGAACTCCGAAATCACCGATGCCAGCGAATTTTCCATAACCTTTAGCCAGTTCGATACGAGGTCGAGGAAGCCAAGTCTGGCGAGACCATTTCTTGTTTCCTGCCGGGTCCTTCCCTGTACCACAGCCAAATGCGGCAGGATAGTAGAGCGTCATAAGAACAGTTTCAAGCTTGAGTAGATGGTGGCCATGGCGAGTTATGTTAGAAAATACTCGAGGGTTTTGCACGGGCACTTCTATTTCCATCGAACCGACCTATTTTGGTTAGCCCTCTAACCAACTTCGATTTGTGCCAAAGGAAAGGCGTACACTGTATGGTCCTGAGTAGTTCGGTAGATGCCCTTGAAGAAATCCAAGCTTGTCCCGCAAGCTTTTCGGTGGACGTGACTTTGGTTTCTTTGCATTTGGAATGCTTCCGGTGCTGAGTCTGGTAAGACGGCGACCCATGTCATCGGTTTTGCTACCAGTGATTCGCGCTGGAAAAGACATGCTGGGAGTTTGTTCAAACTAAGAAGAAACTGAGGAATTGAAAATGTATAATGAAAGTAAAAGAGAACAAGAAATCATCCAAATCGGAGTCGTTGGATGTTGAATTCCCAAAAGGAGAGGAGTGTTTGTTATCCCGATTGCATATTGCGAGGCTGTGTTTTCTTGTCTTCTCGAGAGTGTATTTCTCCGCGAGAGTTTTACGCAGCCTCGGCGGAAACTGGAATACCCATTGTCATATACCACACAGCCTCTCTGAGGAAGCCGGGAGTGAATGAGTGCAAAGTTCAAGTCGGATGGAGTTGATGGCTGTATTTCTGGTGTGTAGATCGACGTCACTCAAAGACCGGTTTTGTGCACGGCCCTGAAACATGAAACTGTGCCTGCCAAGCAAACCTCATGTACCTCAATGTTATAGATTCTCATCTTCCGGCCAATATCTGTTTTGAACGGTCTACTTCTATTTGACTGACTCCCGATTAGAACACTAATGAGCTTCAACAAATTGACAATCGTCATGTAAGGCTTTTGGTCAGTCTCGACTATCTCTCGAGAAGAAACATTGCTCACCGGAACACTTTGACTGCTTTTTAATACTATGCTCTTCTTTCTCACAGATTGAACTGAAGATTTCGGTAATTGTATGTGCATTGACCTTTATAGCTCGAAGTTCCGCTCAATAATACCAGCTTTGGCCTGAGGCTTAGATTTTACTCTGGCCCTCTTGTGGTACTTTAACGACCACTTTACCCCAACTCTCTCTTCCACCCAATGCTTTCAATGCTGCAGGGACGCTTTCCAGGCCTACAAACTCTTGATCCGTGAAGCACGTGCCTTTGTATTTTCCAGACTCCATCAACTCAAAGATACCATCCCAAACCTTGTCCACCATCTCAGGCTCCATCGTGGAGTACATGCCCCAATGCAGACCGACTACACTCACGTTCTTCAGTAGAATTCTGTTTGTCGCCATCTTCTCGATATCACCAGCGGCAAAGCCAATTACCAGGAGCCTTCCATTCCAGGCCGTACACTTCATGGATTGAGCAATGAGTCCGACTGGGTCATAGACAATATCCACTCCTCGACCTTTCGAAGTCAGCTTCTTAACTTGTTCAGGCCAATCACTTTGCCGGTAGTCAACAGCAAAATCGGCTCCGAAGGATCTGGCGATATCCATCTTGTGCTGCGCGCCTGCAGTTGCGATAACAGTTGCTCCGAAAGCTTTCGCAATCTGTACAGCGGCGAGACCAACACCCCCTGCAGCAGCATGTACCAGAACCCAGTCACCTATGCAAACAGAATATTAGCCATGCGCTAAAGCGTGCTTTGTGGTTCGCAAGCTTACCTTTCTTAATTCCAGCTCTGACAACCAGTGCCGCATAGCTTGTTGGAGCAGTCACAAACAGGCCTGCCGCATCAAAGAAGCTCCAGCCTTTCGGCACAGGCCGCAAGCGTTCTTCCGTAGCAGCAACCTTTGTTGCATAACCGCCTTGACTTGCACCAAACACTCTATCACCAGGTTTGTACTTGGGTGTTCGGCCACCGGGAAGCGAGGTTGGAGACTTCAGAACAACTCCGGAGAATTCAGAGCCTGATACCCAGGGGAAAGCGGGCTGATGTTGGTATTTGCCGCGGATTTGGAGTAGATCAAAGAAATTTGTAGCGGATGCATGGATGGCGATGAGATATTCGTCGGGCTTTGGGGTCGGGTCGGGTAGATCAGAGACTTTGAGCTCTTCTGGGCCCTATCGATGACATTTAGAGTTATCCTATAAGGCAATGGATTATCCTGTGGATTGCGAGTTACCTTTACATATTCCTTAATCTCAATTCCCCGCATGTTGAAAGGTAACAAACAGAACGTGAAATAGAAGAACGAATAGATGTTATGATATGCTAGGGAAAAGACCAATTCCAATCACTCCAACAGGGTAAGAATACTTCCAAATATGCAGACGTCGGCATGTTAAAGAGATGGTGAGTTGATTCCATGCGTCAGTGATAGGTGCCTCGGCTTCCCGAGGTCCACTGCTCCCCCACAGCAAAGTCTTGGTACTTACTTAAGAGAAGATGTGGCGAGTCAGGTGTGGCTGTGCGCATCGTCATGGTTCTCGCAGTTACTTTCACTTTCCACCAAGCTAAACCACCATCCTGCAACCCTACCTAGTTTGTCTCACGAGCGAACAAGATCTCACCTACAAAACACCAAAAGACACCTACTGCGAGGGCTACAGCTCCTTTTCTATATTATTCTCCGTTTGACAATTTCGTATCTTTGACCCTCAGCCAACCTGCCATGGCGGACGACGCATCGACGTCTGCGGAAGACACACAACTCACCTTCAACGTCAAATCTTCTAGCGACGCCAAATATGTTATAACCGTACCTTCAAGTACCACCATAGGCGATCTCAAAGCAAAGCTTTCTACAGCAGAATACGCGGATCTGCCCGTAGATCGCCAACGACTCATATACTCCGGCCGCGTACTGAAAGATCCAGACACGCTAGCTAGTATGAAAATCAAAGATGGCCATACAGTCCACTTGGTGAAAGGGGCAGCGAGCAACGCTCGTCAAAATCCAGCAAACCAGTCTTCAGGTTCAACGACCACTGGCGGCTCAGCACCTGCGCCCTCTCAGGTACCTACGAATCTCGCCACCGGAACTGGTAACAACGCTCTCGCCGGACTCACTGGAGCACGGTATGCCGGATTCCATGGATTACCAGGTGCAGAGATGTTCGGTCCGGATGGAGGGGTAAGCGTCCGCAAGGCTGTTTCTGTGAATGCTTTACTAATATTTACAAGATGGGACCTCCTCCAGACGCAGAACACCTTCTCGAAATGATGGAGAATCCTATGTTCCTCTCACAGATGAACGAAGCCATGAATAATCCCGCTGTTATCGATATCATGGCGCAGAACCCGATGATCCGTAATAATCCCATGATCTTAAATATGCTCCGAAACCCCGAAACGCGCCGAATGCTCTTCGACCCCAATATGATACGCATGCAAATGCAGATGCAGAGGGCTATGGGTGGTCAAGGCGGCGGCTCCAATTTCCCTGCACCAGGAGTCACAGATACAACACCGCAGATAGGCAATACGGCAACAGGAGACGGTACAACGGCAACGCCCAACCAACCTAACACAACAGGACCTACACAAACACCCGCTGATCCGTTTGCCGGTCTCTTTGGCGGCGGTAACATGGGGGCAGGAGCAGGAGCCAACCCCTTCGGAGCACTCTTCGGAACTGCCGGCGCAAACCCCTTTACACAACCACTACCCAACACCACAAATAATTCCGCAAATACTCCCGCTCAATCACCTCCTCACACCGCTTCCGCAGGCCAAGGCACACCCGCAAACCCTACACCAACCACTCAAGATCCGAATCCCTTCGCGAACCTCTTCGGTGGCGCCACGGATCCAAACCAGCAAGGCGCAAACCCCCTCGCAGAAATGACGCAGCGCATGATGCAAAACCCAGAAGCCATGCGCGCTGCAATGCAAATGATGGGTACCATGGGAGGAGGAGGAGCTGGCGCTTCACCTTTCGGTGCTCCACCTTCAGGAAATACAAACACAGGAGCAGGCGCAGGCACCGGAAGTCCTCCTCCAAACCCCTTCGCATCGTTATTTGGACCGGGCGGAATGGGCGGATTAGGAGGCATGGCTGGTGGTGCGGCTGGAGGGTTCGGAGGATTCGGTACACCCCCACCACAGGATAACAGACCGCCGGAGGAGGTGTACGAGAGTCAGTTGAGGCAGTTGAATGACATGGGCTTCTTTGAGTTCGAGCGAAACGTACAAGCGCTTAGGAGGAGCGGAGGAAGTGTGCAGGGTGCTATTGAGTTTCTACTTAACAACTGAGGGTTCCCTAGGTAGGTTGGAATGCAATGGATTGATGGGCTACGAAGTTTGTGATGATTTTACTTTAGGTTAATGGATTCGACGATATCCTATTTTTGATGAGAGGCCACGGTTGCATATTTTTCTTTAATTCACAAATCTTTCCACTCTTGTTTTATACGAGCGGCAGATGAAGGATCCGCTGCGGCATCGTATCGTTTACTTGTCTTACCTTTTTTTTGAACACTTCTAAATGGGTATATAGTATAAATTACACTACGTTCAAAGTTCATCGCGGCCTGTGCCCAATAAAGCTAAGTGTCCTCCATTTTTGAAATAAGTGCCCTCCATTTCCCATAGTGATAGATAGATTCCACGATGATATGATCTGCTTGCTACTCCCATCCACAAGCCAAGATTCTATGAAGTCGACGGAAAGGGAGTAAAGATTGGGAGGGTTTGGGCTTGCTTGGATACTCTGAGATTGAAGGTTTGCCTCAGAATTAAACATTCAATATGCAGAATGACAGATTGGAAGCGAGATGCCCAGTAACAATGCCTTAATGAGAATACCTAACCGTCCTCCCCTTCCCACTCCTCTCCTCCATCTTCCAGCTAACCTCGACCCCGATGCCTCGAGCTAGTTTTACGGCATCGTCGCTGGATATTCGAGTGCAATGGTCTACATTCAGCCACTTCAGAGGCACTTTGGAACAAAGCGTCTTGATACTGACGCCCGAGATGCCGGTCCTGCTGAGATTGACGCGCTGCAGCTTCGGAAACATAGTGACGAGGGTATCAACGACGTCATCATCTACGGGCGCGGCGGTGACGTCGAGACTTGACAGTTCGGAAAGACGCGGGTTTGAGAGGAGGGCGAAGAGGGTTTGAGCGTCTGGGATTAGGGCTTCGGCGATGGAGAAATGGGTGATTTTAGAAACGGAGTCTAGGGGTACGTCTAGGATGTTGGAGGCGTCGTCTTCTTCGCAGCGTCTCAGTAATAAGAAGTCTAGAAATTCAGGGTCGATGTCTGTGAAGTGGCTCAGGTCGAGGTGTGTTAGATTGGGGAGATGGTTGGATAAAGCTCGGTGATGGGAGATGCTGATTTGCTGGGGTTGATTGTGCAATGCGAAATAAGTTGGCAGGCGTGTGTGTGAGTCAGGCCGTAGACTGAGATGCGTGATGCTTTCTGGTACTAGTGGTAAGGACGCCATGCGATAACGATGTAAGTTAAGGGAGCTGAGGTCCCGTATATGTCGGCAGTCCAAGTCTTCGGCAGCCGAACGGTACTCATTATGCCCCCAGTTGACGAGAGTGAGTGAGTGCAAATTCGGTGTGCATGCTATAAGGTCTGTTGGGTTGAGTTTAAAAAGGCTGGTGCCGGTGCTGCCTTGCACAACTAGCGTGTGAAGGTTTGGTTGGGCCACTTTCCACACCGCTTGTAAACTTGTGGAGGTGATGGAATTGAACTCTGCATGCAAGAGAGTAGGCCGATATCGTAGAATTTGCGTCATTGCATCACATGAGATATCAACCCCGACGACCAGTCTCTGGAGGTTCTTGGCACACATGGCGAATTCGGTTAAGGGGTCTGCGTATATCGAACCGCTGAGAATTTCGAGTTCTGAAAGATTTTTGCAAGTAGTTACTAAGCTGCGTAGGACATCTATTTTGGAGAAGCGGTGGATGGTGGCGCGTTTGAGTTTATGTTGGGAGCGGCGCATGCAGTCGCGAACGAAGGCGGCGGAGACGGGTTTGCGGGCATGTGAGAGGTCGAGATCAGCCCAGAGGGAGGGCCGAGATGTTAGGAATCGTTTCCATTCTTTTGAGACTCGAAGACAGTTACTGGTGATATTTAGTTTCAGGGTGACGTGACGTGAGGGGGATTCTTGGATGAAAGTAAATTGAGACATCAAAATGTAAACAAGGTGGAAGGGAAATAATAGCAAATCATTGCTTACACCATGTTTCGGAAGGTAAGGTAGCTGAGAACCATTTCCACAAGTTCTATAGGAAGCATTTTGAGAGGATCAACAGCCTTCGCCGGCGAAAGCTGCCTGGTCAGCTTATCATGCATGCCTTGGAGAAGCTAGTTCGAAGTTAGCTTCATGTCTTCCAGTTATATATTGTTGGACACGTTGATGTTTACCTTGAAGTGTTCATCAGTGACCGGCACACTTTTGATACCATACTTATAGATGCCTATGGCAGCATCAAGCTTCTCCATTTTCTGGAGAACGTTCCCAGCTCGAAGATAGCCTCTAATGTCTTTCTTATCAATCCTGATCATATCGCGCGCATCTTTGACGGCCGCTTTGAAATCTTCAAGCTTCTCGAAGCTGGCTGCACGATTGTTTAACATAGCGACGCTGGGGATGTTCATCGATTCGATGCCCTCGGTAAACGCGTCTACTGCTTTCTGATACTCTTTTTGCTTGTAATACTTCTTCCCAAGCTCTTGGTATTCCTCGGCAGACATTGTCCGAGGCATTTTTGGATGTTTTATGGTGTGTTCGCCAGCGAAAAGTTACGATGATGTTGGAGTTGCACGTGTTGGGACAGAATCTTGAAGACGCGTTGTGGGTAGGACCATGCACGGGCCATCCACTTTCACCATTACTACTTCTACGTACTTCCCCTCGCGCTTGAACTTTCTACCATTTCAACACCACACTCAGCTTTTCACGATGCGCCGTCAAAACCTTCCCTCCTCCACGCGGATGTCACGTTACTATATTCACTTGGCTATCTATTCTGAGCTTCTTCGGGGATCGGCAACAGGAGGATTTGGGGCTGATATTCAGCCCCCATCTTGATTGCTGGAATACGGGCCGTGTCTCATGTTCCGCAGCACAGAAACACATTTTTAGAGTCTTCTTTTGTCTGTTGTCACACATACTCCCTTTCACGCAACCGTTACACCCTTTCATTTCTATCTTTCAGCTCTCCAAGGTATCTCCATCGCGTGACAAAAGCTCGCTCTCATCAATTTTCGAGACTCTCTCTTATGTGCTGTAGAGAAATGTGGAATCAAATCCGCTTGTAACCGTTCAGCATTCAAAACCTTCTCTTTAGCCTTCTCTCAGGGTACTGGACAATGATGAGGAGTTCACTTCTCTAACCTCCCGCAAACCACATCGTGTCAATCTACACCGTACAACGATATTGGTCCATGGTGTGGAAGTTCCCGGAGAGGGACCCTTCGTCCCTCCACATGTTTGAGCCTGTCTTGGCACTCGTCTTGGCGGGGGCACTGCTTAAGCCACTCAAGCTGAGTACGATGAGAGCGAGAATACTCATTGCCAAGCTCGCCGTCCTACACATCATTCGCAGAAACATCATGCTGCATCAACGGCCTCCTGCATAGTCCCAACGAATTGTATCGGTCCTACATTTCGAGGCTGATGCACGGTCTTAAAAATATATTTAATTTCCGCTATGGTTACTGTAGGCTTCTTGGCCTTCAGTAAGGCACCACCATGAATAGAGGGAGGCATTTTGAGATCCCTGACGAGGATGTCGAGTAAGTTCTGGGCATGTAGCACCCTGAGGGGCGGAACAGTCTATACAAGACAAATGAATACCGCACTCAACATCATGTTGACTGGCTCTCTAGCCTTCCGTTCCCATATCCTTCATTGTCGCTCGTTTGTGAAGTCAAAGTCTTTCTTTTCACTCCTGAATTAACTTCCTTCCACTTGCTATTACACATCAACACTATGGTTGTCTTAAAGAGCGCCGTCCGCCACGTCTCAGCAATAATTCTATCTCTCTTGGTTTGCGATGTATATGCTCTCAAGCTTTCGCCAATTCCTCATCCAAGGACCTTGACTAGTGGACACATGCCTTCCAAACGTGCATCGAATTTTACAGGGAACGAGACTCTTGACCTCCAAAATTGGGAAACTTTCTACTGGGGTGCATACGGTAGGTTAATATCAGGACGTGATGCCAAATAATGCTGACCTTATAATTTAAAGGAGCCACGAACCTCATATATGCGAACTTGACACTATATTTTCCCGACGACTACGAATATGTCATCTCTATGGAGCGTTTCGACGGCATGCTTGAAACGGTTGTCTGTAGTGATCAGATGGTACTTCAATTTAAAGACAGACCTTCATTTGAGTATGCTCAGAACGTGTGGAATTGGGTCAACCAGAATGTTAACAATACCTTCATAATGGTCGCAAATTATGAAGGCTGCGGTCCTGAAGCTGAAAGACAGCCCTTCCTTGTGTCCAATATCGTGTACGACCCACAAGGCTTTAAGGCCTACCTTACTGCGGATCAGAAATCGTGGACTGAGATTGCACATACCTATACACTTAACGTAGGACGCTTGCCAGTGTCGCCATCGAGTCGACGACTTTCTATAAGGGATGATCCGGACTTCTCCATGAGTCTGGCCAGCTCTTTCGATCGAAATCTCTTCAGCACTACCGTAGCTGGGGTTGACATGTCCGTTGACTGTGTTCTTCGGACCGCTGGCCAGCTCAATGTCGACTTCGATATTGATGTTTCTTGGTTCAAACTATCCTCTGCGAAAATGACGATAACCGCCGAGGATGTTGCTGCATCCATTGACATTGCTATGTCCGAGAGTGGTACACTTTCCCGTGCGTACAATTGGCAGAAGACGGTCATCTCAATCCCAATTGAAGGGATTGAAATTGCGGATGTAGTCAAGCTAGGTGCCTTTCTAGACGTGGATGTTGGATTCACATTGGATGAGTGGAAGGGCGAAGCTCATGCGTCCGTAGGTGCAAGGATGGCGATCTCGAACTCTGCCGTTCTTGTGGTGGATCTTGTCAAATCATCGAACAATCGATTTTCCGGTTGGGCCCCGACCTTTAGCTCAAACCCACTGACTGTAAGCGCCAAAGTCGAAGGCGCAGCTCAGGTGTTTGCAGAGCCTAACATCAAGCTAGAAGCCGAGGCATTGGGTAAGCCTTTTTCCATAGTTCGGATTTTCTGAGACTAAATACATCCGATTTCAGGGAAGGGATTTGAAGTAGGTGTAAATATGAAAATGCCGTATATTGAGCTGGACTTTACTGCTATGATCGGCAAGTATTATCATAGCCTCTAGCTTCCTTCCTTATCTAATCTAAATTATTGTAGATTCAACTGGAGTGTGTGGTGGTTTACAGACTCTTGGTGTCGATGTTGATGCCAGTATTGGTGTCGATCTTTTTGCACAGGCAGCTACTGCTGGCAACGAGGCCAATCCGTTCTGGGCGCAGGATCTCTACGTAAGTGCGATGAGCACAACATATCTTGAAACATGCTGAAATCGTGCATCTAGAGCAATACTTGGCCGATGCTTTCCAAGTGCTTCGCGTTCGGTCCCAAAAATGCTCACTCTGGCAATCCAGCGAACCCCAATCCCCCAGCGCGTAAAACCAGTAAAAAGAAGACAACCAAGGGTCCGAAAACGACTGCTCATAAGGGTATCCCAACTCATTCGGAGAAACTGACTCCCACCAAAACTATCACGAAATCTAAGCGTTCTTCAACAAGAGCTCACCATTCTTCCACCATGACCTCTTCGCGACCGAGAAGTTCGAAGGCTACTACTACAGCTAAGATAACCAGATCGTCCGCTATGTCCAAAGCAACCGAATCCTTGTCATCTCGAACTCGAACCAGTATTAGTTCGAAGTCTGCAGTCAGCAGTGGTAGCGTGTCTTCGTGGAAGACCACGGGGAAAACTTCGCTCCTCGCAAGTCGAACCGAATCTGCCGTTACCAGTACTTCAGACACTCTCATAGCAAACACTCGTAGTTCTTTCTCGACGACGGACTCTTCGATGAGCCTCTCTACCACGTCATACTCGCTTTCCACTTCCTTGAGCAGTTTTAAAAATTCAACAAATTCGAAGGTTTCAGAACCAACTGACACTACATCAATCACAGCACTATCTTCACAACCCAGCGTCTCTACAACATCATCAACTGTTTCGTCGACTTCAAGTGCCGAATCATGCCCTATTGCTAGCTGCAATACTTGTAGTGACATTGAGGACATTGATCCAGGTTAGTGCATTTCAACTTATTCGATTATCACTGTTTTCAATATGCTTATGACCGTGTAGAAACAGAAGAATACCTTGAAATCGAAGGCCGCTCTCTTGGCCATTCCATCAACAAGCGGAGAGATCGAGATTACAAATACATCTGCTCTACGGTTACACAAACAGTCACTCTTGCAGATTATCCCAGCAGGAACAATCCTAGCAAGATCAGTGAATGGTATCAAGCTGCCTCATCCACCGTCTGCACCAATGTGGAAATAAAAGCCACCTCGCGACCCTCGGACCCTACTGGGTTCAACACTGAGCATGTCTATGAAGGCAAATGGATCCTTTTGTTTCTGCATGAGCTCGAAAGTAAAATGAGTTGTGAGGATATCGAACTTGTATTTTTTAAAACAATTCGGACGCCTACGAATAACAATCCAGCAACATCCTGGATCCAGGCCCTTATGGAGAGCTTGGGTAGCACGCGGAACCAGGAGCTGCTAGCATTCCTCCGGCAGAATATCAACGGAGAGAAAGCTAGAATTTTCACACCGGGCAACAACATTATCGCCGAGTCAACGTGGAAATCTTCAAACGTGCAGCTGAAACTGAGTCGCATGGCACTCGTCGGCAGAGCCTTGAACTACATGGCTGACAGCGCTATCGGACAGAAAATGAAAGATACTGCCGAAAGCGTCGAAGATACACTGAACGCTATGGTATCTTCATTCTCCATGTCCAATAACACCGCGGTCCGATCGGCTCTGGGGCCTTACGCTACTAGCAAAGCCTTAGCGGCTGAGCATAGGAGTTGGGTCAGTTCCTTTGTGAGTAGTGGGAATGCTAAGGCTACAAACTCTATGAAGAGTTGGGCGAGCGATATCTCGCGGACTTTAGATACTGCATCTACGACTGCGCAAGCTGATCCGACGATTTTGTGGTTGGATAAGGTTAAGGTGACGCCGCCGGCTGGTATTGATGCGGAAGCAGTCTTCTGAAATTACTTCTTTTTGTTCGGGGGGAATAGGCTCTGGAGTTCTGAATCTAGGAGTATTGTGGCTTTCACTCACGTGTCCTTTATCGGATATGTCGATTCGGCACGAGAGATGACCCTTTCTTGGTCTTGCATCTGATACCCTTTTTAGTATATATTTTCGATGAGGCATTTTTCATGAGATGTTATAAACCGGCCTTGCGATTCTTGAGCCTCCTATAAGTGGATATACATATAGAATAGTTATATGGATAGATGCTTTGGATAATTGACTATGATTGGCTACAGTGATGGAGAGTGAAGGGAGCTTGGACCACATCTAACGAACTCGCAGCACTGTGCAGCCAAAGTTTTACTCTGGCTGCCCACCAAACTCCACAACTTTCCAAGACCACCACAATCCGTATTCCAATGCTCCGAGCCCAAGATGGCAAGCATAGATGATCTCTTCAAGCGCCCAAATCTCCCTATAAAACGCAAATTCGAGAACCCGTCCGAGCTCAACCCAAACCAAGCCTACAAATCTGCGAAACTCACCTCCAACGGCGATGCC